>PNEQ01071303.1:0-11386 GCA_003012365.1 Medauroidea extradentata
GGTCAGTGACGTCACACCAATGCGGGAGCGTTTCGCTGTCACGTGATAATCGCCGCGTAAATCGCTACTTTTAAATCAAAATAACTTGCTCTACGCTAATTTTTGTGCAAAAAACGTTGCGTACATACTCTTATAGTTATGTTAGAATGCACCCCTTGAAATATAAACAATATTTATCACATAGGCATGTTGCCCATTAGCAACTTGCCAACGAAATGCGAATAGAGGAGTCCAAAAACCAACGAAATGAACAATTAGTAGTGTAAACTGTAATAAAAATTTCATTATGTCGTACCAGTGTCCACACGAAGCAATGAAAGCGCAAACAAATTACATGAGGCGTGCGACGTGTGATACAACACTAAACACACGAAGCTAAATAAAATTACCGGCATTATCCGGCCTAAGCAGACCAAAATTTTTAGTCACGACCACGGTCGTAGAAGTACAGGTCTGGACACTTGCCTATCTACCAATGTATTTTGCTTGACCCTTTGTTGTTTGTCTGCAGTTCACCAAGTTACCTATAATGTTCTGCATCTTTGGCTCTGCAGACAGGGCGGCGGGCTCAAACTCCGCCCACATTTTTCCATTGTTAACATTATAAAGAAAATAAAGATTGCTGGAGCCATGATTTAAAATTGTGAACGAAGGAAGTATTTCATAAATTGATAAAAAATGTTTTGATAAACTGTTTATCTTAGTGGGAGGGAAGTGGGCGGAGTTTGAGTCCGACCGCCCGGATTGCAGCGCTAAAAAAGTATAGCATTATCGGTAACTTAGTGAACTGCAGCCAAACAACAAGGGGGTCAAGTTTCCAGGCGAGTGTCCAGACCTGTTCTTCTACGGTTGCGGACACGACGGAACTTGTTGACGTTGCTACTGTATCCTGTAACTTGTTTTTCATTTTGCGCCAATCTGTAATACACGACGCTGTGATGTATTTATGACGTACTGCACAATTTCCTATTTCTTCTGTTTCATTAATTACTTTTAGCTTCTCACTCACTGTAAACGAACGCAATCGTCATTTTGACACCTTGATTTCTCAAAATAACTATCAAAATATTAACATACCGAGTCACTACAAAAACACTTATCTGCTACGCCCCGAGAACAATGCCGCCTAAACACGTGACTAGTTATTGATCGCGCCTCCAGCTCACCATTCCTTGAGCTGCATGGCTGTGTGCGTGTGTGCCTAGCCTACCGCGTGCCTGTTACGTACTCACGTAGCATGCAGATTTCAAATACTAATTATCCATGTAAGCTGCACACCCCCATTTTTGCGATCCAATTTTTGGGAGTTAAAAAAGTTGTGCGGGGTACAAGGGCGAATACAGTACACAAAATAAACTCGTATGACACGTGCGGTACATGGTTGCCAGACATCAGCAGTTTTATTTCTCGTGAAATACACATTGGGGACCTATGTGCGATATTTTAGCTTTCCCATATTTGAGTTTCAAAACTCAAGGGGGACCAATATGCACGTAAATACGGTAATACAAGTATTATATCAAAAATAAGACTACTGGAATAATTATTTCTTTTGTGATTGAATGTTCTGATAACATGACCGAAGTAACGTACTTAAACTTTAGCAGGTTGCTTTTTATAACTGCGTTTTGTCTAATATTAACACAACAAATATGGTGGAACACGTCCAGTACTTTGTTTACTTGAATAAGCAGCACTATAATACATATAAATGAGTTTGTACTTTGAAAGTACATATTCCTAGTTTAAAAGTAAAGTTTAAACGCGAAGTCACGTGTGTAGTTTTGTTTACGTTCTACTAAAATACATTACGTGGTCTCTATGGACCGTTGCATTCAATCACTGATATGTACAAATCATTAAACTGCTGCTGATTTTAAAAAAAATAATTATGAAGAGAGGCTTATATAGGTACATGTTAAAGGTGTAAGTGTTAATTTTAGTAGTACAATTACTGTTACACTAGACCCTCGATTTTACAAATACTGACGGTTACATATATGACATTTGTAAAATTGCTACCTTCGTAAAATCAATCGAGGCCAATTTGCCCCCCCACCCCTGTACCAAATTTTAAAATTCCATTTTTTCCACAAATTATATCCAATGGGGTCCTGAATTTCGTAACGTTTTGCGGGAAAGTAAGGCAAGTTATCATTAAAATATAAATTTACATCACAAAACCGACATCTTCCTATTAGAAGGGTACCCCTGAACGTTAAATATGACCGACCCAAGTCCTGGAGAAGAAAAGAGAGAATAAAGAGAACACAGAGCACCGAGTACCGAGTATTGTCTTGCGAATACAGCCTAACACACGAAAAATGGCAAATAATAACTGAAGTTTATATTTATATCAATAGACAGACGTCTTCAGATTAACATTGCAGCTACGAACAATCAATAGTATCAAACCATGTGATAAAAAAATAAAACAACAAGCACGGATGCCTTCTCACGATCGTGTACAGTTTAGTAGCTCTGTTTGTTTTATTGTAGCGTGTTCAAAAGGAGAGAGTGTGTGTTAAAAACAGCTTTGCTTTTAAAAGTGAATAAATTTGACTCGAAACATAAAAACCGTTACACATGTTGGTTAAGATGCTGACTATTTGAGCAACTTCATTACACACATTCATAATGTCACGACATGCATTTCCAATACAATAAACTCCCGATTTAACGACCCTTCACGGTTCCCGGGAATAGGGTCGTTATTTCGGAGGGGTCGTTTTTAGAATTTTTACAAATTTTCGGCGATCCCCGACCTCTAAAATGTCGAGATTTACCGTTTTTTATCATTGAATTGGTGTTCACTCGTCTGGCGCAAAAATTACGTGTTTTTATAAAATGATACACATTTATTTTGAAAAGCAAACGCGTTATTTTAAAATATACCATTGAAGTGGATCTACGACCTTTGTTTAGTTCAATATAAATCATAAACGTTGCGGAAACAAATTATTGCGCCCGCAACGTCCATTTTGGGATGTTATTTTCAAGAATGCTGCAATATAGTTACTGTAATTGAAACAGTAATATTTTTCAGTAGAGTGAAGTATTTGGAATAAATTGATACACTGGAAGAGGATATATGACCTTTCTTTGGCTCAAAATTAAGCAAAAACGTCGCCGGTGATATATATTCTTGCGCATGCAACGACGGTTTTTGGAAGTTATTTGCAAGAAAGCCGCAATAAAGGTTATTGAAATAGTAATATTTTTCAATAGAATGACGTATTTTGAATAAATGATACTCTGGAAGACAGTGTATTCGACCTTTCTGTAGCTCAACATCAAGCATGAATTCATGATAATGAAACATGAATATCGTTGGCAACGTAAATTACATGCCAGCAATTTCAGCGTTTCGAAATACTTTACAGGGCACTATCGCAATGTTGTTGATTGAAATAGTCATTTACTTAAATATGCAAATACAGTCTGAATGAATGTATGTCATGTTTGACATCTAAGACTTTCTTCGACACATTAGGCGCAAACTTTGCCGGTGATGGTAATTCTAGTTTGCGCAACATACGTTTTGATAAAGCTTTTTTGCCTCCTGGGACCTTGTCTTGGCAGCGAGCGACCACACACACATGTACGATAAATTTTTTGCGCAAGGACCTATCTGAAAACTGATTAGTTCGAAAACAACATGCACGACAGGTCCAACCAATGTCACTTGTGCCACTTTTGACTACTACCTAGTCACAGCTCCTGACGCTCGCTTGTTCAGCAGATGGGACATGATGATAACACTACTCCCTTTGTTTTGTAGTTCTATCGCTTCTCTAGCTCGGCCGGCCGTGTGAAAGTAATCTGTTTAATCTATCTGCTTGTATGATTCTATTCACGAGTTTTTTTACACTTCGCCAATGTGCATGGAGAGGGATTTGATACTCAGTTTCAATTTGCTCACCAGCAGTAAACAATTACAAACATCAATATGTTTATCATTGTTAATAAACTTGGACAACACATTTACAGAACTGTAAACCTGCACAATGCTGTTTCACATTTTCTTTTCACCGACGTATACAAGTGTATCCACTGACAGCTGTTATTTACGGTTGAGCCAATTTCGTGTGTGTGCGTGCATATGAGCGTGAGCGCACGTGTTGGCTAGTGACACCTCAGACGCGCTGTTGTCAAAGTGTCTTACTGCCCTATGCCAAGCATATGAGACATTCACCCAATGTTTGGTAGTGTCAATTATGAGCTGTCCTGCTTTCACTTGTTAAAAGAATGATTTATAAACATTACTGTGTATACATCATAAAATTACATGATGGTAATTATATTTAATAGCATTTAGTTAGCAAAACGGAAAATGTAATTAAGGTTTATTAAACAGGACGTATAATCGTAATATCATGGGCACACAGACAGACTACCGTATCCAAGGGCACGAAAAATCAGTGGCAAAAAAGTTACGGCGCGCACATGATGAAAACGGGGTGAGCGAACTGCCTTATTGGAGTGGTTGCCCGGTGGAGGGAAAGAGTCGGCGGGGACGGGTCGCCGACCGCCGGGGGGGATGGGAAGGTCATTTGGGCCGGTCTGCTGGCCATCTCGCTGCGTGGGAGGAAGGGGCAGCAATGTATATTTTTAGAACAAACACGTCGTGTGCTGCAGTACAGTTTTCGAGAAAAAACTGCAACCATTTGTGGTCATAATAAATGCAACTCCTTTTTATGCTATTTTCTTTGAATTAAAATTTTTTAAGCAATTTTTTTTTTTTCCTATTTTCCACGAGCGAGCAATGATGTGCTGTTGCTTTACAAGTGCACGCCTAGATCCTCACCCTAGCGGCTGGCGAGTGAACGAGCATCTATGTACCCAGTCTCCACAGCGCAGGAACTAATTCGCAGATAGTGCTTTATGTCTCCACTAGAATGTGCTGCAGTGCACCGTGCTCTATTGATTTATTCTATTACCAATAGAATGCATTGGTGTCCAGCATGATTATTTACTCTCACATCCCATGATAAAACCAGTGAATTTATAAAAAAAGTACGTAATATTGTTTATGCAGACTTTTTACAACATATTTACTACCGTAAACGCAAATAATTTGTTTCTCTGATGCTTAAAAAATGCTTGAGTGCAAAGTACTTTTAGAGAGCATACCAACGAGTTAGTTTCACGAGCGCAGCTGCAGCTACAATGGCCACTGCCGCGTGTATTTAATTAATTTTTTTACAGTTGTCTCGCAAACTTTTAATTTAGTTTTCGTTGCAATTTTTTTTACTACTTTTTTATGGGAATATCCTGAATTTTGTTGGTGAAGTGGTGGGAGAGAGACGGAAAGATTAACGGCTTTGCATTGTTAGTCATTACTTCTCACGTGTTGACGGCACGGAAAGGCGGCCTGGCCTAACACACCATGTGCAAGCTCGCGAAGTGTTTCACTGGAAGTTTTTAAAGTTTTTTTCACAGATTTTTTCCTTTTTACGGCTGTGGCTTACCTGTTGACGGTAAATGTGTTTTGTTATTGTTTTGAGCCAATAGACATCTTTTTTTAATTTACCTTAAAATCGGATGGAACATGCCCGAGGATTTAATTTTCTTTTTTGGTTTGGGGTGGTGCAGGGCTGTGGAAAAATGTGAAGTTGGATTTAACGAAACATTGATTTATGTAAAAATTTTCGGGTCCCGGGGCATTTAGTCAAATCTGGGTTCTATTTCCGAGAAATTAATAAAAAGCTTAGGCCAATCTTTATCAAGGAAACCAAATTTTACTTCAGGCTAATAAAAGTGTATGTACCTACACGAATGTACGACCAGTACATTAACACTGTAATACCTAGCCAATCAAACGTATTGTCAATAAACTACACTAGTTTTTTCATTTTAAAAATTAATTTTCTCCCAATTGACCTAGGTTAGTTCTGTATGTTAAACCTCAAATTCGTTTCACAGTTACCTCAACAAGGAGGAATAAAATTTAAGCACGAAACCACTACAGGTTTAATCTAACAACATCTATTTAAATATGTTTGTAAGTGATTTTGGAATGTTATTTCTTATTTACTCACAAGTGGTAACTTAAACCACTAGGTAGGCCTACATGACCATTGACTTACAGCATTAATTTGGGAGGACAGAAACGTAAAATTAAAAGCGTAAGTTGACTCCTACTAATATGTGTTTCTAACATAATACAACTATTAATTTCATAAATGGGACTACAGTTTCTTTAAAAGCCTTGAATTTGTTAAAAAATAAAACTTACTCGTAAGCATATACCCATGCGAGGCTAAAAGTAGTAGGCCTAGGCCTAAAAATTATCTTGTAATAGTAGATGATTCATACTATACTCTGTTTTGAAATATAACAATTCACCAGAAAACTGTGCTCACTTGTTTTAATTAATAAATACATTATAAATCAGACAGAAATATAATACAGCGAGCATGAAAGCAAAGTGACTTGTATTCCAATGCAATTATTTATATTTAAAAATCACTGGCCATTATTAAACTACGTATCTCTTCAAAGAACTGTTTTTAATCCTACTATGTATAACACGTTATTTACTGTATATAGCAATATTTTATACAGTTCTGTGAAATGGTTGAGTTCCTGACCCTTACTTGAATTTTCGTTTTTCTTTATTCTATATCCTGTTATAAACATCGTCAATGGGTAAAGGGGCTACAGTGTACAAGTTGAAAGTAACTGTATTCATACAATGAGAATGTGGAACTCATTTCATGTATTTCTAAAAATCCTTTATAGCTTATTTTGTCAGTTACAATTAATTTTCTTATTTAACTACTGTCCGTGGAATGATTTTTTCAGCCGACAATATTTCTATATGTCACGTTTTCTTGCTTTGGATAAGTAGAAGATATTGGAGTGTGGTGGAGGGATCTGTAAAAGATCGTTGGCAAGAGGATGCGCGGGCCTGGCTGTGGTCTATTTGCTTGGAGGTTGTGAAGGTGGTAGGTTGTGTAGGCCGGGCGCTCCCACGCGGTGAGAAGATGTTTGCCGACCACGTGGCATGTAAAATGTGGAAATAAGTTTTTGTGGGTACATTATTTTTCAGTGAAAGAAAATAAGTTTGTTTTTCTTTTCGGAGTTGCGGGAGACATTTGCTTGTTAGGCTTTTCGGGAGACTTTGGTTTTGAAGCCTAAAATACCCGGGAATGAGTGACTGCAGCCTGAACCTCGTGAAGTTTCGCCAGCGATCTTGCTTGAGTGCGGGAATTGTAATGTACAATTCATGTATGTAACTTTCTTTTTTTCTTCTGAACAAAATAATTACAATTTGCAACAAACTAGTAGTGTTGGTACCTTTATTCATTTGTGTAAAGACCCTGCTAGGAAGTAGGCCTAATGTAAAGGTAAACTTCGCACTTGTGTTTTTCTTGTTTTGAAAATGATATTTATGAAGCATAATAAACTGTGAGTGGGAACTTAAATTAAACCAGAATAAGTGACCCGCCACAAATATGGCGCCCGAACAGGGACGGTGAGGAATGCAGTACTCACTACTCGGAATTAAACCCAGGCAAGCGCGTTTCTGAGAAGAGCGGTAACGTGTATTGAGAAGCAGTAGAGTGCGCTTCTATCAACTTCGATTGGGAGAAGAAAATGTCGGCGCGGAAGACAACGGAACAACGACAGACGGACCACGTGGTGATGCAAGCAGGAGGTAACAAATAACAAATTGGAACAAGGTCAGATCCAACAAAACTAAATATCCTTAAAAGAGTTGTTGTGTGTGTATTTTTTTTCTTTCGTATAATTATATGTTTTAAGCTGCACTGTAATTTTGAAAGTGTTTGTGTTTTGTTTTGCTGAGTTGTTTGTACGAGTAATCAGACCTAATGAATGAACATGAACTACAGTCAGTTGCGTAATCACTCCCGCACTAAAACAATCATGTTACATCTTGTTAATTAACTCTGTTTCATTTACATTGTAATTAAATGGGAAGTAGAAACGGAAATGTGAAGGCTGGTGAAAAAAAAAATGTAACCAAATTGTGTTAAATGTTATTGCTAGTGGCCTAAGGCATGATGTTTCTGTCTTGTTGAGTTAAGTTTTTTTTATTTATCTGAGCATGGCGCCGGTAGACACGCGATCCATTGTCGCTGCGCAACACAGCGAAATAACTGATAGTGAAATTTTGTTTGAGGACCTAACCTTGGTCAGAGTAAATTTGCTGAACAGCCAAAGTGAAACTGCCAGTGAGGGGTAATCTAGTAGCACAATGTCAGATTCACACCGTATTGGGGCGGTTAGTGGAACACCTCCACCAACTAGTGAAGTAAGCCAGGATCTTGCCACTTTAATAAAAGTAATGTTTCAGGAGCAGAATGTCAAACTAGGGGAATTTAGGTCGGAAGTCAAAGGGGATTTTGAAAATCTTCTAGCGAGGCAGGATGCATTCGAATGTCGCTATGCTGGACGGCTGTCGAGGGTAGAAAATAGAGTAGGGACAGTGATGCTAGGGCAATCCACGGCCAGTGAAAGGGTTGAGAAGTTAGAGGAAAATATGAGAAACCAGGCTAGAGAAACGGCCAGAATGGGAGAACAACTTACTACACTAGAATTGGCAACTGCGAGTAGTCGTGGGGAAATTGCTCTCGTAAAACAAGACTTGGTCACAACCAGAGCGTACATTGGAAGTGAGAGTCTCGCTAGGGAGGAACCTCTTGCACAACTACTGGACGAAATACAGACCACATGGGAGCCGCGAGTAAATAGTGCGGAAGAAGGGGTTAGTAAACTTAACCGGAGGTTAGAAATCTTAGAGGGGGCATGGAGACCTGGGGGGTGCGGAGCTGGCAATGACTGCAGAAGTATGAGGTTTGCACAACCATATCATGAACGGGATATTCCTAAATTTTCAGGGCAAGACCGTAGTCACCCACGAAAGCACCTAAACAGGTTGAATGATTTCTTTTCAATCTACGGGTGTTCAGGAGAGGAAAAATTAATTGTGGCCAAGAGGTCCATTGTAGGGGCAGGGGAGAACTGGCTGCGCCTAAGCGAAAATATAATTAGTAGTTTCAGTGACTTTGAGAGTGAATTTGTTAGTCAATATTGGGACAAAATAATACAGGGCATTGACAGAGCAAACCTATACCAAGGTAGGTGTGTGGCAGGACAGTTAGAGGCTCACTTGAGTAATGTAGTTGAGCGTAGTAAGTATTATGACATACCCTTTAGTGAGGAAGAGATCATAACCCTAGTTTACTCACAAACTCCTGAAAATGTACAAGAGGCTTTGGTAGGTAAAGACGTGTCCACAGTAAAACAATTACGCAAGGTGCTGAAGGAGTTAGACCGGATCAACGCCCTCTGGGAGCAGAGGGGTGGCAACTGGCAACAACAGAATCAAGGGGGTGAGAATGGTAGTCAGGACAGGAAAAATGGTGGATATCATTACCAGATTGGGTATTCTCAGGATAGGAACTTCAGCAATAATCAGAGCCATAATAGTAACTTTCAGGGAAACAGACCATGGAGAGGGGGAGGTTATAGCAGTAGTAGAGGGCAAAGTAATTGGAGAACTGGGAAGAATAGTGGCGGAACGGCAGAAGGGGAGGAGCGCAGGGAGGAATGTATCCTTAGGACAGGGAGAGAGTAAGCGTGGGGAAGATAGGGTACATGAACGAGAGGGGTACAGTCGCAATGACAATCATGCCAACTCGGGAAACGAGGGGGGTCGTCCAACCTAGGCAGCCAGGCTGTGGCGATCAAGAAGATTGTAGGGCAGAAAGAGGGTAGACCTGTCCATATCGCTGCAGCGATTTTTACAGATGACAGGGAATTTTTACTGTCGGAGGAAGTGCAGACACCTAGCAAAGTATATGTAACCACCGGAACTAACGTGCAGGGTAGGGAACCAGGATGTTGCTGTCCTGTTTGATTCAGGCTCTGAGGTCTCTGGTGTTTCTGACCAGTTTTTATTGGGATTAAACAAGCGAGGGTTCACCTATCCATTATTGCCAGTCCCACAATTGACTGTAATTGGGGCGACGAGGAGTAAAGCAAGAAAGTGAACAAACAGGTCTTCCTAGACTTCCAATTGGGGGATGAAACATATAGAGCTAGTTGCCTAGTAATACCGATGCTGACTAAGGAAATAATAATAGGTATTGATTTTATGCACAGTCATAATGTCATTGTTAACTTTGTCACTGGGACGATTTGTATAAAGGGAGGACTTTACAGTATGCTGAGTAGCAGTTATGGTCGTGACCGCGACCTAGGTGTATTGAAAATACAATGGTTAGAAGATTGGGAGGAAGGGAAGCTGGAAGAAGAATTAGGAGAAGCTGTAGGAGAGTACCAGACGAAATTGCAGAATATTTCTACTGTTAGATGGGAGGAGGAACTAGCTGAGGTCTTAGGGTTATGCGAAGTGGGAAGTGAGGATGAAAGGAGGCAGCTTAGGGAATTACTGATGGTGTTCAAAGATGTGTTTAGAGGTGAACCTGGCTTAACCACTGAGTACGTCGCTAGGATC
This sequence comes from Medauroidea extradentata, assembly GCA_003012365.1. Taxonomy (NCBI): domain Eukaryota; kingdom Metazoa; phylum Arthropoda; class Insecta; order Phasmatodea; family Phasmatidae; genus Medauroidea; species Medauroidea extradentata. Next base: position 10,490 of record PNEQ01071303.1, read on the forward strand.
CCTATGGTGAACAACACCCCGTTCAAAGGTAGGAGCTATCCAATTCCTTGGTCGTGCCGAGAGGAGGTAGAAAAACAAATAAGGGAAATGGAGAACAGTGGAATCATCGAGAGAGGGAACAGCCCTTTTGTTAACCCTCTTGTTTGTGTCAGGAAAAAGGATGGGAGTGTTAGGTGGTGTGTTGACTCTCAAGCGCTTAAAAATAGGATAGTTCCTGACAGGCAAAGCCCAGTAGAGCCGGATCAGTTATTCAACCCGTTTCTGGGGTGCAAGTACATAAGTACCACCGATTTTGTAAAGGGGTATTGGCAAGTGCCACTCCATGTGGAAGACAGGAAGTACACCGCCTTCCTATACAAGGGTAGATCGTACCAATTCAGGGTGTTGCCATTTGGCTTCCGTAATAGTGTAGGAGAATTTTGCAGGGCGATGGATGTTTCTCTAGGGCCAGAGTTAGAATCAAGGGTTCGAATATATGTAGATGACGTACTAATTGCCACTGAGAGTTTCAGTGAACACTTGAAAATTTTGGAACAACTATTGTGTAGACTGAGAGAGGTGAATGTGACTCTAAAACTGTCAAAATCCATGTTTCTTAGGAAGGAAGTGACCTTTCTGGGGTATAGGTTAAGGTTGTTCAAGTGGGGAAAATACATAATTTTATATTTGTGTGAAATAGTGTTAGTTTTGTACACATTACTTGAGAGTACATATACATCTAACGGAAAAAAATTAGCTCATCTAGTTTTCCCGTAATGGCACTTCAAAGTCAAAATTTGCGTATTTTTACTTCATACAAAACTTGAAAACCAGTTAACATAATGAAATGAAAAAAATCATATCAAAACTACGCGTTACTGTCTATGGCCTGTAGCATTTAAAACCCGTTACAAAAAA
>PNEQ01071304.1:0-11386 GCA_003012365.1 Medauroidea extradentata
GTGTGTGTGTGTGTGTGTGTGTGTGTGTGCTTATCCGTAAGAACAATGCGAGACGAAAAAAAAAACACGAAACATCTGCACATCATTCTCCTTTGGTGAACTCAAAAGTTATCATTATTACACACAAGTTAATATTACGAGGATACCGATAAAAAAAATTGCGTCGTATTCACCAGTCATGGCATAATATTCTGTAATAATTTCATTATTTACCGTGAACTGTATAAAAAGTTATTAGGGGGGGACATACAGACATACAGACATACATACATACAGACTTACAAACATACAGACAGACAGACGCGCGATCTCATAAGCCTATCTTTCCTAGAGGAAAGTAGGCTAAAAACTATGCGATGTTAGCGTTCCACATGGCGTCTCCATAAACTAATGGCGGGAATTTCAAATTTACTTATTTTCCATGAAAAAACAAAGCTATGTTAAAAAATGCACATTTCAATGCAATGGGTCTATTTATATGCTATTTGATAGGTTTTAATTTTTAAATCCTGATAGAGAGTACATATCACAAAACTGTTACATAGAAATGTTGGACATTTTTTGTACTACAATACCTTTTTTTTTTCTTCATAAGTTTGAATGATTCTGGCTAACTATTGACATTAAGAAAATAATGTTTAGCCAAATCTATTGAAACTTATACACTGAAAAAACTTGCCATCATAGTACAAACAATTTTCAACATTTATATCTAACAGATATGTAGCAGCTCCCTTGCAGGATTTAGGAATTAAACTCTTTAAAACAACATAAATAGGAACCCATAGCCGTAAGTAAATTGCTGCTGAAGTTCATATTGTAGATACTGTTATACATATCAAGGGAAAATTAAATAATAATGGTTATTTACAATAACATACAGCACATGTTTCATGATACAGGTAAAAAATATAATACTACTGATGAAAATGAAATCCCTTTATTTCACATTCTTACAAATCTCTCCTAGAAAAATACATTCATTGCAAAAGCAAACGAAGAACATAAGTTTCAATTACTTGCTAGTAATATTTTATATAAAAATATTTTGAAACTAACCGAAACATTTATTTCACAAATGAAAAATATTTAGAAAACAAATATTAATAATTCTTCAAAAAATAGCTGTGTGTTTATATATATATATATACGGAGAGAGAGAGAAAGGGAGAGAGAGAGAGAAAGGGAGAGAGAGAGAGAGAAAGGGAGAGAGAGAGAGAGAAAGGGAGAGAGAGAGAGTTGTTAAAGTTATGTTAAGAATTATTACTATACAATATTCCATACAGTAGTACATTTCCCTTCGCTTGCTCCAATAAATTAGGTATTGTACTTTAAACTCTTAATTCTCGTGTTACATCTAAACAATGGCCTCTATAAAGAAGCTACATACAAATGACAATATTTCATGTAAATCACACATTCATTAAAGTGGTAGTTCTTGACATCTAAGACATGCTACACAAAAATATAGTATTGTATTGCAGTACCTTGACTGGCATACATTAGTTAGCTTGATAAAAACATTGAACAGTAACGCATTAAACTATTGCTTTCTAAAATGTCATATGCTTATGTTTACATCCACGAAGTAATGTTAAGATAACACAGTAATTTACTGCTATAAAATTATTGTAATAACGTTTATACAAGTACTATTGAATCAGTACTCACAGGTGGGAGAACACAAAAAACAGATGGAAAACACATGTACAAGTACTTACAGAATCAGTACTTGCAGGACAACAGTCATCCTCAACAAGACAGACTACGTCACAGAAGCCGAGGAACAACTACCTGACCCACCTATCGACTCCTCCAAGTAGACCCTACCTCCATATTCTGCAAACAGATAGGGTCTAAACCAATTGCTAACCACCTCAAGGCCTCTCACTCAAACCTGTCAAAACTGCTGACTCCAGGAATACCACACCTGCCCTATACCTACTTCCAAAGATCCACTTTTGAATTGTTTTTTTCGTAGATAAATATATAACGTATTAGTAGAAATATTTATTTCTACAAACATGCTACACACATTATCATGCACCAGCTATATAGGGTTCTTAACCCATATACTGACTGTAATGTTCTGTACTGAAAGTTTTATAAATAAGATACAGGCTCTCTATAGTCAGCAGTTTTCATCATCCCATACCTTAATACTAGCAATACACCTGCAAAAGTAAGTTATGCCTTTTGTATCAAGCTATATGTTGTGCCCAGTAAATGATTTCGGGACTAAATTATATTAATAAATGTGCTGGTTGTATTATTTATTTAATTCTGTGTGATATTATTTAACAATTTTGCATGAAAAATACAACATTCAAAAAGAAGCAAAATTGGTAGGTGGGGACTTAAATATTGTGTTAAGTTTGACAAATTAAGGAAGGTCCAAAAGTATGTAACTGGCTGTTCTAAATGAACCATTTTCGACATTATAAAAAATTGCAACATTGCATCTTAACTACACCTGCTGCAGTTTAACTGAACAGAATAGGCGAAGAAACAGAATTTAAGTAAATAAATTGAAGGCCAAGATCTGACATTTCTACTAATTTTTATATAATTATTTTAAAAGCGTAAATTAGACGATATATCACAAACATGTCTTACAATTATCTTAAAAACAGGTTTTACTGTGTCAAGTTTTTAAAATTAAATATTTAATGATTTCAGGTTGTTACCTGACAAAAATTTCCTTAAAATTGGCTTCAGGTATAAGTTCTTTGTTTTGAAAAAATTTTAATGTGTCTTTAAAAAATTTAAGCTAATTCAGGAAGATGTATCTGTAACATGTGCTCTTGTTAGGCATAAAAAATAATAACGCGAAAAGTAGTAGAAATAAGTGATTGTAATCTTACGATAAAATTACAGCAATTTTATATATTATTTTGCTTGCAAGTTCTTCTTTAAATTGAAATAAAATTTTAGCAAAAGTTAATAGTGAGAGGAAAAAATCCATATCCTATACAATATTGGTTTGGCATCATCCATTATCATGAACAATACCCCAAGCACATTAATGTCATAAGACATGCTACTTCTACGGAAGAATTCCCATTCTTGGTGAGCATTGGCAAGAGTTATTAAAATGCAAGGGATATTTATTTGTAAAGTGGCTATTACTATTTTTCTAATGAAACTGTATCAGTGATTGATTACTTCTTATTGTAACGTAGTGGTGTGCCCACATCATCCTGGTCAGGGCACAAAAAAAATGTAGTGATATGGCAACAATCCTGGTCACAGCACCAGAAATGTAATGATGTGGATGATTTGCGACCATTGCATAATCACATCCTGGTCACGGCATAAAAAATTTAATGTAAAGCGCCGCCACATAAGGTCCCCATGCTTGCCATGACACACAAACTGCTGGCCAACAGCACACCACCATTCGGAACATATTTACAGCTCAAAAGCCCAAAACAGAATGGCTGACCAACACAGTCACGCTCCCTTCACCACTACAGCGCCCCTGGCGGCCAACCAACGATCTAAAGAAAAAAAGTTACCAAACTAAAACTAAGATAAATAAAATGACAAATTACAACCTTTATACACATAAACCACAACTTAAATAATAATATTGCTTTATAAAACATAAATATACATTAAATTACAAAATAAAGTCTAATGTTTTAAATGGCATGTCTTTTGATTGGTCAACGTCGGCATGCCATAAAATTAATTACGTGTTAAATTGTATAATTTTTTTTTTCAAAATAAGATATATTGACAGACAGAAAAAATCAAACACACTGTTGCGGAATGACAGTCCTGACTATTCCCTAACACCCAACTATGATCAGCTGTTACGGATTATAAAATAATTCCACACCCCTAAAATAATAGTAAACAGTAAAATAATTCTACTGCGTCCATAATCACATAGCTCCTTAACACAAAACATGTAAACTGAGAATGAACAAACAGACTGGACACAATCATTTCCCTAAAAAATAAAATATCTACAAACAATACTACAGTTACACAAAATGTTGTCAATGATCTCTTGACATCTTGCCAATAATCTTTAATTTTAACTTTACCTCTGCACTATTTCTGCAATCCCTCATTTCACTGTCAGTCTCACCACACTAAGTTCCTTCACCTTCCTCTCGTCAACGCTCTTACAATCACTTTCCCCCTCTAGTCCATCCACACCTTTGAACTTTACTGCACCTCTGTGCCACACTTGCGCACCCCACTTGTTTTGTAACAAAGAGATGGACTGTATAACAAACTTTATAATAAGATGCAACGGTACGACATCGATTTCTGGTGAGCTGCCACGGAAGCTCAACTCACCGCCATGATGACGACTAACGACTGTCTCTAGTTCGTTGCATCCCAGGGTCGCCAACTCCTGAGATGGTGCCACAGTGCCGCCACACACACAGCAATAACAAACAGCGCAGACATAAACTTGAGGCGTCCATAATGTCCAAACAAGTATCACAAGCAAACTATTTACAAAATTTACACGTCCAAACACCACTATTCACATTCTCTACTGCACTCTGACTAAACAAATGTCTCACTTGTCCAACTAAAGGCCTTTTCTATTTCCCTTCTTATCCTCCTTGCTCACCAATTACAAAGTGCAGTGTGTTTACCTTTAGGCCTACTATCAAAGTCTTCACTCAGTAACTACCCTTCACACTCAGTTCCTCGATTAACTTCACCTTTATCAGCATGATTACAATTTCCAACGTCTCTAACAATATCCCCAACCTCAAAATCACCATCAGCCATAAATTTACCCTCTAGAAATTTCTGTACTTCTAGCACCGCCTCTACCTTTAGGTCTACTTTCTCTACTACTGATTTATAGTCGAAAACTTCTGAAGAACCTTCTCATGGTCAGCTACCTGCACAATCTCACACTTTACCACTGCATGAAACTCATCAACTGTACTCTCAAAATTGCTGAATTCTGCACTTAATGCACCAAATTTAATAGCCAACGTCTCTATCTGCGTCTCAATCAGGCCTCCTATTATTGCAACTTAATCCCCATAAGCCATATTCACCATAAAAAAATTTAAAACAGAAACAGGCTACTAGAATACACAAATGTTATTGACAATGCCTTAAAAATAACATAAATTATATCCTGAACACAGGATGTTAAAATTGTGCATATATAAGGCAGCAGACATAATTAGTACAAGGGGAAAAGTCAGCTAGTAAGATAGCTGAGAAACAACGTGCTCACTGTGACTCAATTAATGGCCTTAAATCACAGCACAAGCTAGCATTGCTAAGACAAAGATTTTAATCAGCCTAGCAACCAGGTGGTGAAGTCGAGTTGTACAGCAACCAGGTGGTGAAGCCCAGATGTACAGTAAACAGGCGGTGAAGCCCAGATGTACAGCAACCCGGCGGTGAAGCCTAGATGTACAGCAACCAGGCAGTGAAGCCCAAATGTACAGCAACCAAGCGATGAAGTGCAGATGTACAGCAACCAGGTGGTGAAGTCCAGATGTACAGCGACCAGGCGGTGAAGCACAGATGTACAGCGACCAGGCGGTGAAGCACAGATGTACAGCAACCAGGCGGTGAAGTCCAGATGTATGGCAACCATGCAGTGAAGCCCAAATGTACAGCAACCAGGCAGTGAAGACCAGATGTACAGCAACCAGGCGGTAAAGTACAGATGTACAGCGACCAGGCGGTGAAGCACAGATGTACAGTGACCAGGCGGTGAAGCACAGATGTACGGCAACCAGGCAGTGAAGCCCAAATGTATAGCGACCAGACGGTGAAACCCAGATATACAGCGACCAGGCGGTGAAGACCAGATGTACAGCAACCAGGCGGTGAAACCCAGATATACAGCGACCAGACGGTGAAGCCGAAATGTACAGCATCCAGGCGGTGAAACCCAGATATACAGCAACTAGATGGTGAGGCCCAGATGTACAGCAACCAGGTGGTGAAACCCAAATGTACAGTGACCAGGCAGTGAAACCCAGATATACAGCAACCAGATGGTGAAGCCCAGATGTACAGCAACCAGGTGGTGAAGCCCAAATATACAGCGACCAGGCGGTGAAGAACAGATGTACAGCAAACAGGCAGTGAAACCAAAATATACAGCAACCAGACGGTGAAGCCCAGATGTACAGCAACCAGGCAGTGAAACCCAAATGTACAGCGACCAGGCGGTGAAACCCAGATATACAGCAACCAGATAGTGAAGCCAAGATGTACAGCAACCAGATAGTGAAGCCAAGATGTACAGCAACCAGGCGGTGAAGCCCAAATATACAACAACCAGGCGGTGAAGTCCAAATGTACAGCAACCAGGTGGTGAAGCCTAGATGTACAGCAACTAGGCGGTGAAGCCCTAATGTACAGCGACCAGGTGGTGAAGACCATATGTACAGCAACCAAATGGTGAATTTCAGATGTCAGGCTGTCAGCTACTTGCTTCTTCTGTGCGGTCTCTTTATCCATTTTTCTTTTACGAGCTATAACAATCAGAAATGCAAATTCTTCATCGGTTGGGTTTGAAACACATTTCTACACAAGAAATATATTACTATCACTTAAATTTTAAGCCAAATAAAATATTTAAAAATTTACTTTAGATTAAATTGAACAGCACATTTTTTTCATGGTGAAAGAAGAGGCGTTACAAACAGTTTAGAGTTGTGCCAATGTTTGTTTTACATGTCTTTGATTCACTGTTATTGTAATTGCGTTCAATCTCAGTTGACTTTGATAGAAAAAATTGTTAGTACATTGAATGAATTCGAGGGGGAACAAAGACTAAGGAAGCGATTTCATGCTTCAAAATAAATTTGGCTTTACAAATTTTCTTAGTTAAATTATGTAGAGTATTTTTTTAACTGACTGCTATGCCAAAAATATGATGTACGTAAAACTTAAAAATTACGTCACTTGTTTTTTTACACGCAAAGTAAACTTTTATTGTTTTCACACACGCAAAGATTTTCTCATTTGTCCACTGAAAGACTGTAGAATAAGGTATCGTGTTAACCACGTGCATACTTGTTTCTTAACTAAAACACATGACTAAAGTTTTCTATCATAAATACTAGCTTGTGCTAAAAAACTCAAATCTCTTAAGAATTTGCATAGAATCACTTGTGTCTGGGTGAAACGTGAAGAACCTAGATTCGCAGACCCATCCACTTTAAAATTTAAGTTTACATTTTATACCAAGAGGAAAGAAAACCAACAAGTGTGAATTTAGTTGTGCTGCTGTTGGTATAAAACTTATTAAAACCAATGTAAACTTATAATGGACAGGGAAATGGAAGTTCATCTAGCCAACCAATGAAATTGTTTGAATACCATTTCCACAGGTGAAAATAAATACTAAATATAAAACAAAACATGCAAACTTTCATGATTTAAATGGTAAACCCTGACATTTAAAAATATTCTCTTTAACATAGATACGTTCTTAGCAAAAATATTAGGGCTACAGCATTTTTAAGGGGACTGAAAATGTTCTAATGCTTTTCAAAAACAAAAAATGTTAAAATAATAAAATTACATATGCATAGTAACATTCAAATTAAAATTCTAGTGTTTCAGTAGGGAATTTTCTTCAGAGTGCTGTGAAAGAAATGTCAGGGTTTTAGAAAGTAAATTTTTTAGGTGGTGATCAGGCACATTTGCTGATACCGCTTTCAGACAAAACATTTACAATATTGTTAAAATTTATCAATGAATTGAAACACGGAAAAGAAATGATTCCGTGTTTTCAAGTGTTCTTTGGAATTTAATATACCTCATTTTTCGTATTTTTAGGATTGAGAAAAAGGCCAAAAATTATTTAGCAACCATTGAAGAAGTGAAATGAACAGAAATTCACAGTGGTGGCGTGAAGGTTTTGACAGTGACAGAGACTCACCAACAAAATTTCACAATGTAAAATAAAATTATTCTCCTACCAAGGCTCTGAGGTGAGCAACATCTTACAGAGGGATCTTTTGAACACAGGTTTTACAGTATTTTATTTTAATTTGTGGGTAGTCTTCTTTACTTTCTAATTCCAAAACCTGAGTGATTTAAAAACTGTTACAGTACCGATTTGTTAAATTTAGGTAAACACTAAAAGAAGTACACAAAAACCTAATATGTACCACACTCAGGTAGTACAAAACTGTCACTTGTACCGAATCAGTGAAAAACTAAAATTCTTTAATACAAACTTGAAAGGTCCTAATTACTTTGAGGTTTGTATTAAAATGTTTTGTACTGTGCACTGTGCGTTAGGCTCATGTACAACATTGTCGTATGTTTTTTCCATTTTTATTTAGTCAATATTTTTAAATGTATAACAGTGTAGGCTATCATTTTGCTGAAAATATATATGTAATAAATATGTAGAATACTTTTACATCTGTGTCAGACGTATAAATATGATTTTATGCCATTTTTATCATTACAGTATACTTGGAAAATAAAAATAAATAAAGAGAAGTAGGATGAATGTGAGGGGGGGGGGGGGAATCAGTTTGGGAGAAAAACTCAGTTATACAAAATTAATTTTGGAAACCTTGAGTGTTCTTATGTTTTTTAAATAATAAATTAATGAACTCTCACCTGAGCTACTTGAAATAGTGTCTTCAAAATCCACAGCTGTGGCACTGTCCTGTGTTTCAGTAGAGTCTTCTACACTGACGCCAATACCTACAACATCAGAAACCTCTTACGTCATTATGCCATTTGTGATCACGAGACAAAAAAATAAAAAGCTAATAACCCTAAAAAATTAAAATAAAAAATTGTTTGTTTTGTTAAGTTATTATTATAAGCCTAAAAGGATTAGAAAATTTTATTCTGTATACCTTACTGCTCTTTTCATAAATAGTAATATTCAATAACAAGAATGTCTAACGCTCGAGGATTGAAAAATTCCCTGACTTTTCAAGCTTTTCAGAAAAATGCAGAACAATACATAACGTACAAATTATAAATACAGTAGAAGCCCATTATAATAATTGTGTTGGAGTATGTAATACTTAACCGCAGGAAATTTATTCTGCAGTATACCAAGTGTGATCATTCATTTATTTATACATTAGAGGCATAAAATAGCATCGGCACCAATATTCGCTCTATAATTGAGTTTTACTGCACTATCTCTTTGAATGTTATAATTAGAGTAAATATAGTGTTGTTTACCTTACTTTCATTTACTCAACCTTCTGTATTATCTTACACCCTATAACTAGGGTCCGGTAGTTTTCGCGAAAAGATTTTTGCAGCACTTTGTTTTAGTGAATACGTGCACACATGCATCTCTGCTTTGTGGTCAGTGATTGAATGCCGTAACATACAACGTCTGGAAGTTAAACCCGCAAATCACAGACCTTTTGTGTCACAGTTATCCATGTACTGATTGGTACATTCAAATTAATAATAATTGGAACCCTTTTTTTTTCGCGAAAAGAATTTTGCCTCACTTTGTTTCCGCGCCTTACGTGCACATCTGCAGTTCAGCTTCGTGGTCAGCGATTGAATATTTAACTGTCACGAGCCTTGATATTCTACCGACAAATCACAGACGTGTGGTGTTCCAGGAAAGTTTTTGTAGTTGGCTCAGTCAAATGAGATACGGCTCTTCACACATACACGCTGCCAATAACCATGAAGCAGAATTGCAGATGAGCACGTAAGGCACTGAAACAAAGTGGAGCAAATTCTTTTCGCGAAAACTACCGGGCCCTACCTACAACATCATCTCAATTGCCAAGACAAACTTAATTGTTAGCATGTGTGACCTCAATTTTTGTTACTCCTGACCAATCTCTGTTGTTTTGCTGTAAAACAGGACATAGTTTTATATTTAATATATTTTTTCTTAACATCTACAGTGTCCTAATGGCCTGTTTATGTTAAATAAGCAATAACTTAATATATTACAAAATACTGCATACTAATATACCATAACATTTTCCAGATGGCAAAGACATAACCACAAATTGTTTTGTTACTATTTATGTAGACTGGTACAAAATATGCACTTAATAAATATAATGATTCAATTAAACACCTTTAGGGACCCAAAAAAAATTTCTTATTGAGTTATATCACAATACTGTGAGTGACAAGTAGTATTTAATATTCTGATGCTACATAATTTAAATAACTGCTGGTTCAGGCTGGGCTTGTTCATCGACGTTTGGTTGCGAGATAATAATGAGATTTTGCCTCGAATTCAAATAAATGCAACTAAGCTTAGAGTCTGAGTATAAAACAGCATTGTTTAAATTTTTTACTCCCTTAGTAAAACTTAAGCATATTTTCGACACAATTTACAGAAATACCTAACAGTTGAATAGTACTGTACGACTTAAAAATTAAAAAAAAAAAAATGTTTTGTCCCTCTCACGATGTATGACAAAAAAAAAGGCTAAATACATTACAATAACAAACTGGTTTTGTCATGTCACATATTTTTTTTACTCTTAACTCTTCTAAAAATGTGCACATTTACTATTAACTTGTACGCCACTAGTGATAATACCATAGTTACCATGTGCTCTGAACTAGACACAATTAGTGTGATGACATAGCCTACGACGATGCTGGTTCCAATGAAACTCTCTGGGCCCATGCTAAAGAGTGATACAATTTTTGTCCTTGTTTGTAATAATCAAGTAATAGAGAAATTGAACGGAATTCTTGCCTCTTTCAGAATTAAAAGAAGGAAGTTACGAACAAAGCCTAACAGATAATTTTACCGCATACTCGGAGTTATGTATGTGTAAATAGTGACGAGGTTACATAACCTAAAAGTAAACATGCATGTTGCTGTCGTTAGAAATTAATACTTTTATTTGCAGTTCAATGAAGCACGGTACAAAAAGAATAAATTGGGCATCTGATAAATAATTGAATATACATTTATATACTTTGTAGTTATTTTGAAATAAATACATTATTATGTTTTGTCATGTTTACTGCGTTACGGTTTAGTCGAATAGTATTTGCCTTTCCTAGGCAATTTGCGACAAAATCTCGTACATTGGTTTGTGATAGGCCTAATTGACATACCGTAACTTTTCATTAACTAAAAAAGGTTTTAAGTTACTTCACAATGTGCACTACACATGGGCAGAAGACAGTAATTACAGGTACAGAACGGCGTTTGAGAAATAGGATAGCAAAATTCACAATTTTAGCATTTTTACAGTGTAGCGTTTTTAGATAGGGTTAAAGGATATTGTGGCTGTAAAAGCAATTACCCTCTTAAACACTACCCTACTTACTACAGCACTGATCATGTGTCAAACTACTCAAATAATAAAATGGTATGAATAGTTTTGAAAAATTACCATTTTTAATTATATTAAGAGACAAAATATTAGGAATAGGGAAGAAAGAAATTAAT
>PNEQ01071305.1:0-11385 GCA_003012365.1 Medauroidea extradentata
AGGTGATTCTAGGCCAGAAATATTCTGCGATATTATTTCTTTGGGTCCACCATTGCGAGTGACTAGTAACCTTTCTATAGACAGAGAACTTGTGTAGATGTATTTTTTTATCCTTTATGTAAGTAGTAGTTGTTTCTTCTGTTTGCCATTTATTGTGATAAATCTTTATAGACATAGATTTTTTTTGTATATACAGTTGCAAATAAACTAGATTAGCTTTATTTTCTTTATTTTATCAAAGACCTCCATCCCCAAACGTACTTAGCCCGCAAGTTTGTAACATTATTTTCAAGACTATCCTGTCAAAATGATAATCAATATAATAAATTGTTCCTCTGTCTTCTCACTCTACAGTAATTTGTATCAGCAGACACATCCACCAATACGTTCGTAGAATTTGTCGAATATGTAAATTAATTGTCTACAGTTGCATAATAAATTTCGAGGTAAAATTTTTGAAAACGAATACCCTAAACAACTGCAGTAAAATAAATGCGTTAACTGAAAATTATAGTACAGCAGTTAAGCATATTAACGTAGACTATAGTTATGCCAGAATCAGATAAATTAAATTTTAAAAACTTTTCGATTGTGGTATAAGGAACTGAAACAAGTTGATGCAGAAAACACAATTTTCAAAATAAATAAATAAACCACTATATAAGCTTTATATTTAAAAAAACTGATCAAAATATAGTTGTAAATTGTATTTGAATACACTTACAATGGCAATTAAACATGGCGTCCACACTACAGTCTGAGAAGAAAATTTTGGAATTTGGGATTATAGCAAAAATTACATGTACCTTGCGCTGCAGTACAAACATGGCAGAGAGGAAATCTACATCCTATATGAGTAGGGATCCCTATTGTATTTCACGAAGAGATTGTGATATAAATAAACGTTGAAAGTTCAACTGCCATCTTGCTCGCAATTGAGAAAGCCTTGAGTGTGACTGAGCATACGAAATATAAGTCGCAGATATTTGAACACTTACAAAAAATTTGAAGAACCTGAAGTCTTGTTACTGAACCAAAGGGCTTGGTATTATGTAAACATTACATATATGTGCGAGTCAATGTACCTACCTATAACGTATAGGCATATAGATTATTTCTGCGTGTAACTGAGCTATAGATCTACATTACTGTATACTGTATGTTACTAGATCATATACGAACCATTGGCAAAGTATATACAGGTTTCAAGGGAAGCGGTATTTTATGCAACAGCAAACACCGAACGCGAGTGGCATAACATACTTGCAGAAATCAACCATTACAGTATTTTCCCGTTACTTAAGTAGTGTTATCCGACAATTCGTTCCTCCCATCTTTCAAGTTACTGGCAGCAATGTGCACTTGTCCCTACCAGTACAATACGTTTGTTCGTTATTGCATTTGACGAGCTGTTCGAAACAGTTGCTCACAATTATTTTCTTGACAAATTTTGCGGGGACCGACGCATACCTAGAGAACAACGAAGTACAAACCTACAGATGATTTAAGATGGCACTTTTGAAACCCTGTCACTTGTTACTGTTTAACTTTCAGGTAATTTATACCTGACATTGTAGTAAAAGGACAACACAGGAAAGTGCATCCAAATTGTGCGAGATAAATACTTTTTATAAGAGCAAAATCTAGTCACGTTTTGTGTCAAAATCAAGAAAAAAATCTGGTACAAATATAAAAATTAAAACATGGTGAAGAAAATTGCTGTACACCACGCCCTTAAAGCATCACACTCGATTGCCAGCGTGGCAGATGTTTGCATATGGGGATCATGTCGGAACAAAGCAACGTGTCAAGTCTGTAGGGTTACTCGTGGGAAAAACACATATTTCCCATGTGCTTTATTCCTGGCTCGCCTCCATGTCCGCAGTATTTAACCTTACATGCTTTGAATACTTGTACAGTTAATAGCATATCTGTCAACTCTTCTACTTCTCCACTCCACTGAGAGAGGCGGCGGAGATGTGACACGTTCAACTCTCTATTTTCTATAGTGGCTATACGTTTACGAACTAAATTTTATTATGGGAATGTGAATTTTGCTAGTATTTACTCTTGGACTAATAGTATTAGAATGTATTTATAAATATTTAAAATTAAACTCATCAAAATAATAATTAAAAGGGAATAGATATACTCTAAATCACGATTACATTTCAATTTGCAAATAACTAAATAAATTACTGAAACCACCCATAGAGCAATGCGCTTCTGTCGTAGGATGTTTAGTATTGGTAAAGTGGTAAAGCGCTTAAATCGGCGTGAACACGTCTCCTGTTTTTCTTCTGACTTTCCTATATTGTCCTTGTTAAATATTTGTTTATACCTTCCTTCAACTTTTTAATATGAGCAAAGCATTGCATACAACTATCAAAGTATAGAGATTATACCACAGAATAAACTTATTTATTCTGTGACTATACCGTGCACAAAAGTTAACATATGAGGTCACAATAAATGATACTATTAAATTATTATTCTATACAAGATATTCTTCAAGAATGCTCACTTTATCACTAATCACCTAAAGCAACAAAGTACAGTAGACCCCTGTTATAACATTCTGGATACAACATTTTCCTGCATATACCATCACTAGAGACACTGGAAAATCGCGAAAATATTAACCATAGTCTCCAATAAACTGTAGTATCTCAATCGTAACACGTGTTAACAGTTTTCTGGCAAATCACACACGTTCTGAGTTAAAACTGTACAGTTCTAATTGGGTCTGTTGAAGAGGGACACATTGCTTCATATAAACGATGTCGATAGCCAATATAGGTACAAAACATTCAGTGTTATATATAGCATGTTGGAGCCTAGCAAACAATCAACTTTTTCCGCGATTTACCAGTGTCTCTAACCATCACTTTCGTTTGGTCCCATCATTTTTCCATAAAGGATAATGCTTTCATTTCCTGCGTATAACATCACTCTTATTTTTCTCATCCGTTAACCACAACTCGGCAAAGTTTTTCTTAACATTATTACTTTAGATATAATAAGTAAACTGTGGACTAAAAACAATCACTAAAAATGTTTATGTACGGGAAAGTGTCATAAGCGTAAATTACGGTAATATTAGTGATTGACTGATGGTGATTATCGTGAACCTAAACAAGGCAAGTGGGAAAGTCTATATTATACACACAATGTATTTATTAATTCTCTTTCTGATCACACATTAACTGTATCACCATTTCTATAATCATAAGCTGATTTACTGTACATAAACAGTGAAATTGGAAGTTACTTTTTGAAATATCTATTTACTGATGTAAAAATACAAATTCCTTCCTGCTTATAACATTTTCCTCTATACAATATGTTTTATTGGTCCCTTGAAACACTTTATAATTTCAATCCAATTTACTGACGTGTTCGTACTCTTATCACACGCATGTACAGCTTAACTTGCTACCTTGCCACGTCATTGCCCATCTCCTCACACCCCAGTTTCTACTATGATTTTAACGGCAGCCTACACTTGGGGATGTAAACCCCGTAGTTCAACTAGACTTTGTGCTGATGATATGGTATGTTCTCACAAAGATGTGAAATTGACGTATAAACCACGGACACAGGGCACGTGGGCATGTGGACCGAAGGTCATTATACCAGCCGTACGGTAAGTTGATACTTAAATAAACGAACTGTTGAAAAAAATTACTAGGAATACTTCCGTTACTACAATATAACTATGTAAGCAAATGAAAAACAACACAGTCAGTTAAATAAATAAATAAATATTTTTTTATTATTACGCGTCCACGAGTTTGAAAATTTTTCGTAATAATTATTACAAAAGTGAGTTAAACACGTCTGTTATACGATAGTTGGAGGATGATTGGGTTGGCATTCATGTCGTAGAAATAGTTATTCTGTATATTATGAACAGCGGCTAAAAAATTGAAAATCGCTTAGAGGAATATGTACGTAATGTGTTCATTTTCAGGAAATGAAATAAAATGTATATTTACATTTAGCGTATCGTCGTTGCCGGTGGAAAACCTCCTATGTGTCTTCGGTTGTATTGAAAGAGACTTAGTAATAAAATTTGTGTACAAATTGTACTTAAGTGTACAGACTAATACAAATGAATTATGTGTATGTAGTTCTGTGTTAGTTAATACCCCAAACACTAACAATAATACGTGATCTTGTTGGTTTTTTTATTTTACTTTCATGAAAATTTGTGAATTTTGCACATATGAGGTTTTTCACCAGCAACGACGGTATATTACAATATGTATATGTGACGTAGTTAGTGGCGGCGAATGAACAATGTTCATCGGCTTGCAGTGCAGTCGTCAGCCTGGCAATGCTATTGTATGACGTTTGGTGGAAGGATACATTGTTGATGTGAAAATAGATCCAAGCTGGACGCAGGGCTTCCAGACAGTATCAAGTTACCGTACGGCATGTATGCGTCATTAGTCGCGTGCAAGAATCCCTACATAGCTTACGGTACTTCAGTAGTGACAATGGGCAACCATAAGCCACATAGGAAGGGCGTGGTTTCAGTCGTCATTTTGAACTATTTAATTTTTCGCTTTTCTGAAATTCTGAGAAGAAAAAAGAGAGAGTGGCGATTATAAAGCATATACTGTTTACCATGCGCTAAAGTACAGACGTGGACGTTCCAGAATTTGACCGATATAAAATATAATCGAATGTTCAACTGTGTCCAGTAACTGAAACTATTTAAGATGGCCACTGACAAGGCCGCCGAGCTGTGTGTACCGCTACAATCAATACAATATTATTCCGAAACTGCTCAATGCGCATGAGTCATGTCTGCTGAGAAATAGCAATCAAAGAACATTACACGTATGTACACCTTCTTCAGGTTCACCATTTCTTTATAAACCACATGTTTTATCAGCAGAATAAAGCGAAAAGGGGAGTTTGTGTGGTCCTTTTTAGGTATACAAGTCTTGGCGCAGAATATTTGAAAATTTTTAGGCGTGTACAATACAAATGTATCATTACTAGGGACCCTGGATTTTCGCGAAAAGAATTTTGCCCCACTTTGTTTTAGTGCCTAACGTGCACATCTGCGGTTCTGCTTCTTGGTCAGTGATTGGATATTTTAACTCTCTCGAGCCTTGGGATTCTACCGACAAATCACAGCCGTGAGGTGTTGCAGAGGCTATAATGTAATTGGCTCAGACAAATGTTACACGGCTCTTTATATAGACACGCTGCCAATAATCATGAAGCAGAATTGTAGATGTGCACGTAAGGCACTGAAATAAAGTGGGGCAGTATTCTTTTTGCGAGAAACCAGGGTCCCTAATCATTACTAATGCTTAGGGCCACGATTTTGTCGCGAAAAGATTTTTGCCCCACTTTGTTTCAGTGACTCACGTGCACATCGGCAGTTCTGTTTCAAGGTTATTGGCAGCGTGTCTTTGTTCAGACACGTTTCTCATTTTACTGCACCAATCAGAATAAGATTATTGTTAGTCTGTACGTCTATAATTTGCCAAGGCAAGTGAGAGTAAAATCATCCAACCACAGACGATGTAGCAGAGCTGCAGGTGTGCACATGACGCATCGAAACCAAATGTTGCAGAAATCTTTTCGCCATAAAATCGCGGCTCTACAATGCTTAACGAAATGATAGGGTCACCACTGAATATCTTATAGAGGTGACATATATGAGAAAAATTGCACGTAAATTCAGTTACTTGCACGCAGAGGCTAGGGTAATGTGTGATGCGCTTGCTGCTTCGTCCTTTCCGTTCCACAATGCTAGGCCACAGACTAAATAGTAATCCAGACGTGAAATGACGTGCGGCTCGTTTGATACGGGCAAACTTCGCCGCTTATTGGCTGCCCATGGTTGTTGTTTCCAGCCCCGTGTTTGTTTGGCTCCTGCACGTTATTGAAGGTATCCTATTGGCCTGACTGCCGGCTATCAGGGCAGCCGCCTTACGCTGATTGGCGGTAGGCGTCTCCGCCATGTTGCTGGCCAGGGAAGTCATTTTGCTGGCGTGTGTGACTGAGTTCGCCTTCCTACCGGCTATTTCACTTCTGTATTCCTAAATATTCTGTGGCTAGGCCTTCGAACGCGCAAAATTCACCCCGGTCCTCAACAAACAGAAATTTTTCATCAATTTTCCCAGGGAATTCTAGTTAATTTTATTAATATATAACCCCCCAACTCCTCGCGAACTATTACTACACGTACAGAGGGGGAAATAATAATTGCATTCTTTTTGTAAATCACTCACGTTGTTATTTGCCTTGACGGACACACCAATGCAGTTCACCACAGAACGACAGCTGCGGTGCATCGATCGCGCGACCACACCCAGTGTTAAGTACGAGTTCGACAAGGCACTCGTTGCATCGGGAAATATTTCATTTACCCTGCGGCACGGTTGAATATCCCATGGCAGTGACGCGTATTTCCAGAGTTCATTAAAATTAATGTATGCATATACATTTGTGTCTGTAATTTGCGTGAGTTTGTCTCAAAAATAAAAAATAAAAATAGTTGAAACTGATGCAATTGAAATGATGCCGCTTCACAACATTCAAGCAATACGAGTAAACTATGGTTTAATCTCACTAATTAAGACTGCGATGCAAATCAGGTTTACTGAAAAGCTTCGACTGAAAACCGACGAGATTCTGAGTTTTCTGTAATTAGATTATATTGCAGCATCTTGCTGTTCAACTTCATTTAGTAGAATATGTTATTAACATTACCTACGCCCATAGTCTTATTTCGTTACTAATTTATCTATGCTAGTCTTATGTTTCCGCTCGATTTAATCAATTATATAACGTAGCGGACTTTTTTGTTGGCTGACAGTTTTTCTCGGGATATTCTCGTTTCCTCAGTCTTTCGCATTCCGTCGCTTCTCCCATGTACAGCTTTATTTCATATTATCCCTGAGTGTTTAGTACACGTCTAAGGGGGGCCCACTTCCAAATTCTGCCGTTTATAGTGTGTGATTCTCTGCCCTCGGCTATCTTCCCCATCCGCTAGATATCTTAACGGTGACATAACACTCATTCATTTAAATATCGTGTGGATATGTGAGTCACTTTAAATATGCACAGCTGCGTCCGTAAAGTAAGCTTAGACATACAAGACTTAAAAATATTGTTTTTTGTTAGGAAGATAATTTATATCCTATTCTTAAATTCTCATTTATGTGTTTCGAACCAATAAATAAATATTTAACAGTACCGTAACTTTATATGACATTCTGGCGAACTGACTTGTAAATAATAATATTATTTGTCTCAAATAGATTGTTTTTCGTAACTTATTGGTCTTCATAGTTAACAACGTTAAAATAATAACGAACGTGAAACCCTAATTTTTTTTGTCTCAATTACTTTTAGAGTTTTGTTTAAGTTTACGACTAGCATGGATTGGCTGGTAAGACCCAATCATGTTCAGTCGATTTTATACGTTGCCATGGTTAGTTTTTATCTTTGTTTAACGTCTGGAAGTCTATTTGATAATTTTTATGTTTAAATTCCGTGATGTATGTGCAAGAAACAGTTATAAACACAGTTAAGTGTACCTTCTTTTCACAGTGGAAAAATTCATTTAGAATCTGTCCGTGCTCCATTTATTCACTGGAATGTGATAATTCAAGAATAGGTAAACACGTAGTGCATATATTTTAAAAGGTTTGTTTATTTGATTGCTATTACCTTGCGTAGTCCTTTAGTTACGAGTTTGAGTTATATAGTACTAAAAACTAATATCAGCAACTAAAATTACCCACGGCTTTCATTACGTTTTCTCAATAACGGTGCAAAGTATTTTTGTGACGAGCTTTGATTTAAATTTACTTCCTACTGTCTTCACAACCAGATTTGTGACATTTTGTTTAGAATTTAAAAGCCACAATTCCTTAATATATGGCGCGCAAGTGCAAATTTCAGCAATACATGCTGAGAAACGTTTGATCTTAGGATGGTGTGCAAAAATGTCTAATGAAATATATTGAATTTAACAATACTGTGTTCCTTTGCAAATTTACTACAACTTCCTGTAGTGTCCGAAGAATATGTTAGATGCTATGCACTAATATTGTAATACTATGGTCTTAAAATCGTTCGTTGAATGGGAATTTAAAGCATGAATTTTAATATAACTGAAAATGAGTATATTTTAATACATTAATTCTATAAAATCTCTCCATACTTACTGGAGATTATAATTACAATGATGTAGAAGACAAAATACTTAAATTACTATGTTGGCAAGCAGACAAACATAAATGCAGTATTTCTATTCCAAAGTGCATTCGAACGTATCGCGTTGCACCTGCCGGTCCGCAATCATCTGTATGCAAATCAAGTATCGTTTCAAATGCTGGTCAGTCTAGCCTAGCACTAGCCCACGACACTCTCTCTTAAATAGTCACTAATTAATGTGTAACAATATCTGGATACCATTAATTTACTAAAATTTACCAAATTATTTAAAGACTAAAGCATCAAATATTTCAGAGTTGATTCAGACATAGAGCAAAAAACACTTTTTTCAATGATCCCGCAAAATTTAGAAATCTGAACGAAATACACTGAAACAAGTGACAAGTAATAAACGTCCGAAAATAATTGATTTGCTGCAACAATATGTATAGTTTCACATTTGGGTTCCTATAAATTAAAATGAACAAAAACAATGAAAATACTTAGATTCCGACTCACCTTTCCGACGTACTGAAGATATAAATTCCTTAAAATCGGGCCCGCCTTCAAATCACCAATTAGGACGCCGAATCCATGTCTAGTCCCGCTATTACGTCTGCACAATAATATGGCTAAAATCCAAGCTAACCCTAGACGACAACGCTAAAATCACGGAACTAGAAATTGACCCATACGGAAAATAATTGAAAGGTATTTCAGTAAATGTCTTAAAAATTTATGTTTACGGTATATCTTACCTGTGTTGTCATGGCAACCGAAACTAACACATTAGTCTGTCATAAAACATAAATTAAAGTAGCTGCTATAATTATAGGTCGAAGAGTTACGTATTAATGGATGAAATTATGGCAAATTACAAATAATAAGCTCACGTTTTGTCACAGAATTAAATACGTTACATATTACAAATAAAATAAGACCGTTAATATAATTGTTAATAAACATCAATAAATAACTGGAAACACATATTCTAACCAATATACATAACCATAATGGAAAATAATTAAAATTCATATGTGAACATTTTAATTACAGTACATAAAATTTCATGGAAATAAGAAGTAATACTTTAATGACGTCACAGTCTATTTTATATATAAGTACGGTTCTTCTTGCTATATTTAGCATTCTTTACATGATTTTACTATTCATACTATTTTGAATACAGAAAGTTTATTTTAAATGAGACAACCAGACGGTTAAATTCATTATCAAATACATTTTAAAAGCAATTTTTAATGTATAATGAATATTTATAAGAAATTAAATTACGGACAGTAAACGAAACTCTATTTTATCGTTACAACATTGTAAATTACTTAAAGTTTTTGTGAACTTGCAGATTTGTTATGAAAACAATATTATTGTTTCTTTATATCGTAGTGAAAATAAACACAAAAAATAATAAATGCTATGATAATTTTTTTTAAGTGTCACACTGAAAATTAAATTTTTCGTTTATTTTACGTCTGTAGAGAAAACACTATTTATTGTAATGATTCAAACTTATGTGTTTGAAAATTTAACGTGGTATAAAAATGATAATCGTAATTTTAGTCAAAAGAAGTTATGAAGTATACGACATTGAAAATTAAAAGCGTTAACAACAGAATATGTTAGTTATACTAAAATAAATATAGTTATTCAAATTAATTTTAAGGAACTGAAACATAGTAAGTTTGAGGTTAGTTTAGCGAGACTGAATGATATTCAGTTGTGTGTATTATATATATGTTATTACTTTGGTTTAAACCATATTATAGTACGGAAAATGAGATTTTAACATTATCATTGGTATATAACTTTAAAAACATGGCTACATATATTATTTAATTACACAATACAAGTGCTGTAATTATGTCCATTTGCAATTTTTATAATGGAAGGTGTGAAGCTTAACGATTTCTTAGTAATTCCGTGATAGCTTAAGATATCCTTCGTGATGAATGATTAACTAGGAAGGTATTGTGATACGTATATATTTTCTGAATATAAGTGGTCAACCTGGGGCCGCAGTGTAAACATAAAATAACAATAATGTATAGATGAAAACAAGTTGAGGCTTGTTTAGTGTTTCAGTAATAACTAAGGAACGATACTGGATTATTTGGTTTAACATATTGTTACAACTTATCTGTAGATATATTGACATTTAGATGGCCATAAAAGAAAATAATATCGTCTTATTGGAAGAAGTTAAAATGCTAAGGGTAATAATTCAGAATTATTCAATTAAAATGAAACCGGAAACTAAATACTAAAGCACGAATAAAGTGTTGAAAATATATATGAGACAAACATGAAAGGAAGAAGTCAGCTTTTGCTGAACTTATTGACTGAATTCCTTGAGGAATCGTTTATGTTGACCTATGTTTGCCAGTGTTTATTTACTTGTCTGAATGTCTGTGTGTATTCACTGGATTTCTGTGTACACCATTTGTTGCAATGGTATATGTCCCAAATACTTCTTTAGTTTATTATATATGTATATAATACATTTTATGATAAGTTTATATAATATTAATCCAATTAGAGCATACTATTTTTCGCTTATTGAAATATTCGTTTTTTTTTAATAGCTATACAATTAAGCCATTCGTAAAATTACTTGTTTCTGTTAGTGTGCGATGAAAATTTCAGGTATATCAACTATACCTTGCGTTGAAAGAAAATTTTAACAAATAAATTACGAAATTGTATTGTTAATTTTTTTTTCAGCCCCCGAGATCCTGGAGAAAGTTAATTAAATTTTGTAATTAAAACTTTCACTCGCCATGTTCTAAAAATAATAGCGAATCCTCGCCGCTGTTTCTTTATCCAATTATACTTGCTCGGAGGTCATTTAAATCCTCTAACCTTGGAGGTGATGCGACTGTCGGTACAGTTCTCGCCAGAAACTTTACGTACAACAGTGTTAGAATATAAACTCAATGTTATGAAATTTATTGTTTTATTTACTCTATGGTTGTTATTAAAAAAGAAAGTCTGAGTTTATACTATCTCAAGTTTTATGTTCAATAAAACTTATGAAGAGGTTTCAGTTCTAAATCTTCTTTTATTTAGAACATTTTATTGAACATAAATAGTTACTAAAAGATCCTATATATGCATAATGGATAAATATATGAGGCCAGAAAAATTTGATTCTGAGCCAGAATCTTCTCTGTCTACTCT
>PNEQ01071306.1:0-11376 GCA_003012365.1 Medauroidea extradentata
TTATTGCTGTTTAGTGTCTTAAAAATTCATGTGATGGTTGCGGCAGATCACAGATAGCTATTTCAGGGACGAGCCTGGTACTGTAAGGGTTATGAGTTCAAATCTAGGTGTCGGTTGAATTTTTGTACGTTATATATTCATTTGGGATATAATTGAGGTTCTGTGCTGTAGTGGACTTAAACTAAAATGTAAATAAAAGATGTAAGATGTTCTGAAAAAAAAGTTATAATTCTAATTTGCATTAACGACTTTTTTAAAGTGATGAAACTGTATTAAACTTTTTTTTTAAGTGATGGAACTGTATTAAACTGTACGCAAAATAACTGCTTGTTGTAAAATTTGTACATATTTTAAAATTAAATTACTTTTAGTATCTCTTCCACTGTTACACACAAAAAAGTGCTTTGGGTTGATGCTCTATTTTCGGTCATAGATTAATGCATATAATAAAATAGCTACGCAATTTTCTACATGGCATCTGAGAAGAATAAAAAAAATGCTGTAAACCATAATTTCAAATATATTCAATATTAGTTTTTGCGATATTACAAAATGTGTAACATTAGCTTAAATCGCGGGTGATAAATTTAAACTGCAAAAAAAAAAAAAAAAAAAAAAAAAAAGTAAAATGTTCGGTACGCAGCATTAGTTAAATAGAAGTATGTAAATGAATAACAGATTTTAAAATGTAATTTGTCGAATTTGTCTTTGTGAACTGAACTACTGTAAAAATACATGTGTACATATGTTGGATTCAGTCTTTGTTCCAGTGTCTTGCGGTTTATTACTATACATTGGCTACTTATTTTTACAATTAAGTTCTATGTTATCTAATTAAGTACATAGTACTAAGTAACATTACAAACTAGTAACTTAGTAACAAATAAATATATTATATCTAACATTTACATAGTAAATATTGTGTATATAAACTAAGAGTGAAGTTGTGTTCGCGTCGTTGAGCGAGACCATGCCTCGCGCGCGAAATATTCTGTCTTCTACCTGCCGCTAAAACAACAGCGATTCGCGGAAATCGTCATGAGGGGCATATAAAGTTAATTTATGCTATCCTTTTTGTTTTGTTCGCTGATACCCCCCATCTATCTCGTATAACAAAAAAGTTTCTCGCTTACCATAATTTACTCTGCATTTTCCTGTCAAATGTCAGCATGGCATTGTTAAAATTTTTTTAAATAATATGATAGTTGCAGAAAATTAAGTTGATGGACATTATCATTGGCAGCATAGTTCATAAATGCAATACAAAAATTTTGAACACATTTGGCTGAATAGTTTCAGATTTATAAAGAGTTTAGTTTGACAGGTTTTTGTGGCGCGCGCGCATGGATTAGCTTGCGCCAGCTCTGAAAGACCCAAAATGGCGGACGATTATACCCACTCTTTATAGTGCCTTACACTCGACAGATACGTCATAACGTCTGTGTCACCAGAGGGGCAAGACTCACGTGGCAGGAGAACTGTGGTTGTACTGTGGCGAAACAGTGGGACAAATGCGGTCAAGCTGCGCTAAAAGTATAGCCGAAAACAGAATGTGAGCGCCGGGATATGCAGCCTGTGGTCATCCACACGGCCCTGTCGCATGCCAGGCCGGGCTGGAAAGCAGTCTCACTGGCTGAGATAATATTTCCTTGTACCAACATATGTAGACACTAAGTCAGACTATCCTTGGTTCAGGGCCAGGCAAGGCCGGCCACCACACTTTAGTATCACAAATAAAAAATCATAACTACTCTCCTAGAATTCCACATTTTTCATTAATAACATTCAGTTACTGAGAAGTATCTTAACCGAGATTAACAGTAGAACTTTCAATGGCTTATTCCAGACATTTGTTAAAATTTTTCTCTTGAAAGTAACTGTTTTTTTAATATGATTCTTCTGGTGTTGGGAAAGTAATCTCAATTTTCAACAGCTACTGGAACAAGCTCTTTAACAAAATTTGTATTTTCATTAGTAACGTTTTCTATTTTTTATCCCAAATAATGTATCGCATGTATCATATATAGATTTTTTTTTATTTCACACATATTCTCCTTTATAAATTTTTTAAGGGTTTGAAGTTTTAAATTGGTAGTTTCCTTCTCTCTAAATTTTTCCAGCTTGCTTCGCGCCACACTTTTATTATATACAAAACCATTAAAAGTTTTCATTAATCAATTAAATTGGTCTGTTCAGTCAGTTCATTTAGTTCTTTCGATTGGTCAATTCAATTGGTTCTTTCAATCAGTTTAATCAGTCTGTTCTTTCCATTCGTTCAACAGTTTTTGTGTTCATCTTGTATTGTACGTATAAATTAATATCGATAATTTAAATGTGTACTGTCGCAAATACAGGAAACATAAACTAAGTTACAAAGTCTCTTATGAACCAATAAAAAATTTAAATATATATATATATATATATATATATATATATATATATATATATATATAATTAAATGTATTCCTAGATGTTGTGGTACCAAAAATAAATTGTTAGAGGGTGGAAACATCAAACACGATATTGCAAACAAAATCCATATACCGGATCGAAAAAAATTATCCTAGAAGAGATGTTCTTTCTGCTGCTATCGACGATATTTGGTAAGTTTAGTGGAAGTGAACTGTGGTATCCTAAGTGGTATAAAGTAAATTATAAAAGGACTTAAATATGTGCTAACTGTAACTGATGTTTTTTACAAGTTTGAATGGGCGATACCAGTTAAATATAAAACTGATGAAAATGTTACATTGTTAAGGACTGGAAAATTTTGCGAATTCAATTACCCGTAGGCTAGAATCCGTTGTACTATACATACTCAAGCCCCGACTATTTGTCAACTAGCTGCTACTCAGTGGAACAACAAACAAAAAACGAATAGTCATTGAATTCGCGAAATTTTCCAGTCCCTATATATTGTCATTTAAAAGTATAATAAATAGTCGTAAACCTGAACATTTTCAAACGGATAAGGGAAAAGAACTTTCTCACAAATTGTTTCAAAAATTAATTAATGATTTCAGCATAACACACTATTCAACATACACTGAAAAGAAATCTAGTGGTGTAGAGAGATTTAACAGAACTTTAAAGGAAAGAAGTGGAACACACTTACTGATTGGGGAAATTATAAATGGATAAATACACTACCAAAATTATTTACTGATTACAATAACACTGTTTACTGAACAATAATTGGAATGAAACCAGCTGATGTGAACACAAAAAAAAAATCTATTCTTATCAAAGTGTACTGTAAAAAAAAAGAATTACTGCTAAAATATAGTTTACTCTTGGATGTACTGTTCATATAACTAAAGCTTAAGAATTATTTAAAAAGGTTCATGCACCTAATTGGTCTACTGAAGTATTAGAAATATCTTAAATATTACACACAAAACCATATAACATACGGAATAAAATATTTACGAAGTGATCTTCATTAAAAGCATGTGCAGGATTTCAGACTCTTGTTTAGAAAAATAAATGGTCAATAAAGAGTCAACAATCCAGCCAATAAAGAGGGAGGGGTCAGAGGGTCCTCCCCAGGGAATAATTGGATGTCAAGGTGCAGAATGGTGTTATATAAGTAGTTTTCTGCCAAGTTATTGTGTGGTTACTACAACAAAATGGAGTGTGTATTGAGTAAAGACAGTTAGATTGATGAACAAAAAAATCTCAAAAAAATATTGGGTGAAAAAAGCTCTGTTCCCCCCCCCTTTTTTTTTTTCCCAACACAGACCCACCCCCCCTGATTAAAGAATGTTTTATGAACCAGAGCTTCTTAAGTCTAAATATGATCAAGATTTCTTGGTGGGAAAAGTTTTACGAAAAAAGGTAATAAGTTATTTGTTAAGGGGTTAGGTTTCGACAGCACTAAACATTCTTGGGATGATAGGAACAATGTAGCCGATTAAATACATTATTTTCTTATATAAATGGATGATATTAAACAAATTGAAAGTCATGAGCGTCATATATGTGCGTAGTGGGGTGCAAGGGGTGGCAGCCACCACCCCTAATGTGGGGAGGTGCCAGGGGCGCCCTCCAGGCTAGCCCAGTAGCAACTTATGTTAGGTCAATTGTAGGAAATTGGGTGGAAAGGTTGGAAATATGGTGTTTTGGAAACTGTACGTTAAACCAACGGTTAGCTTTTGGTTGGCAATAATGAAAATAGGTTGTGTAGGAATACTCCTATCAAAATAAAATTGGCCCAACATTATTTTCCAGCTGAAAACCAACTTCATGCATTTTATTAGACTAGTGGTGAAATGTGTCATAACAGACACTAAAGAATATTTTAATCTTAAAAAATAGTCAAATATATTGTTTGCTGAAATTCTTTATTCGTTGATAGAATGATGCGAAAGTGTTGGGAATGTTAGAGTACACTAATGTGTTATTTTACAACCAATATCCACCCTAATAAATTTTAAGAAAATAATGCCAAAACAGTCGATAACATTAATATAATACGATATTTACTAAAAGAAAATTGTTAATATGCAGTTAATGTTAATTTTAGTCGTTGGAGGAGTGTTGGATAAATGTGAGAAAGAGAATGGTTGGTTATCAACAGATTTGAGTACATTGGGACATAATTTTTGCACTGAATTCCAACTAAATTATTCTTTGAAAATATAGGATTTCCGCATTTCATAAAACACTTACGTTCACCTCTTAATTCAAAGAAAATTGTTAAAACGTTGTTCATAGTAATTTTTCATTTCTTGGTAGAAGAATGGGTAAATGATGGTATGACTACAGGTGGATATTGGCAAATATGCACATGTTGGCCTAACGTAATTTTACCACCAATATCCAGCTTATTTAATTGTATGGAAATAACACCAGAATATTTAATAGCATTAATATTCTGCCATAATTTTTTTAAAAATAAAACTGTTAAAATACAGTTAACGATAAATTTTTCATTGGTGGAGCGTTGGACAATTATGGGTAATATAACTGTTGATTATTAACAGATGTATGTTGGGCCAACATTATTTTCAACTGAATTCCAAAGAAAATTGTCAAAATGTTTCATGGTAATGTTTCATTAACTGATAGAATGATGGGTAAATGTTGGTATGACAACCGTTGATTATTAGCAACTTATTAATAGAGTGAAGGCAAAATGTTGGGAGGACAACCATTAGTTATTAGCAATTTTTCCCAGTAGTAACATGCGGTGGGCAAACGATTGGAAATCATTTGTAACTGTCGGTTATTATGTTATGTTGTAACACTTACATAAATAAAACTTTGACCAACATTGTCAGCCAACCTACATTTTACAAAGCGACATTTTTGTGGAATTTATCAGCAGTGCAAATAAAATTATAAAGAAATTTTTAGAATTTTTAAATTGTTGGTTGTCGTTGGCAACAAATTGGCAAACATGCATTTGGCTTTTGGTGTGTATTTTTTTTTTGTTCAGCTAATGTTATAAAACCGATATTTTTTCTTTAACGCACAAAATAACGTTGGGAATGGAAAATAATATGTTATGCACAATCAAACATGCTATGAAGTGTTTTAAAGATTTTAGCATTAGGAGAGACAACTTGGCGAACATATGGTTGGCATTTAGTATGAAAGATTATGTTGTGCCAACTTTAAAACACCTATGAAATGCCATCAGAAAAAAAAAACTAAAAATTCAAAAGATGATTTAATCCCATACGCTATTAATTTTTTTCTAGACTTGGACACTTTAAGAGATTTTTTAAACATTCAAAATAGTTTGGTAGCAATTAATATTATTCTGAATTTAGAAATGTGTAAAACTATCAGAATATCTCCAAGATAAATACATATTTAAAATGTTAAGGTAACATTGTTTGTACACAATTTCTTAGAGTGTGAATATTTTATAATCATCTTTATTAAAACAACAATATTTTAACCTTAAAATGTTATTTTAATGTTTGCAACAAGTTGGTGGTTATACATCGTAGGCTTCTGTGCGATCTCTTGTGTTGGTCCAATGTTGGGAAACAATAATTTTGTTATAATTTAACTTTTTCTGTAAGCAAATTATATTCCGATCTTTGCTTATTTTTGTTTTGTGCACAAACACTATGTATCAAATTTTTTAATTGGTTGGTTATTGGTGAGTTACGTGTTATTAAAACCAACTGTTAGCTCAACGTTGGATGTTCATGTTCATTGAATACGCACGAATATTGCCATAAATTTGATAAATATAAGAATATTTGATAGATAATTTGTAAAGACAAATGTTGGCATCTAATGTTTTCCATCACTTTAACCAAATTTAGCATAATTTAGACCTCATAATATACGCTACTCGGGTATATTTATTTGCTAGTTTGCTCGTAATTCAGAGAGAAAATTTATTCCACCTACGAATTACCACGCTGTGTATGACATAGAACTGATAGCGTACAAAACAATTTAATGGAAAATAAATTTAAATGCAAAATTTCTGAAAAAACCACCAATATTTCACTGGATGCAATGTGTTAGGCGTAGAAATATAATAACACCTGAAATCAAGCCAAATGGGTAGTTTGAAAAATAACTTATAAAGTGTATTGTTTAAAAGTAACTGTTGTTCAAGTAAGCTTTACTGCCGATTGCTTAACTAAGATAACATAGTCCTCTCAACAGTCATCAACACCAGTGGACTTCCGGTGGACTTTTTTTTACGAACTTTAGGTAGGTTGTACTGTACGCGAGAGCTCTAAAAATAGAGAATTCATATATTTGGCTTAAATTTGCTTTTTTGAAGTAGAATTTTTCGGCATTTTGTTCATCCAACGTTTCGCCAATGTTGGCACTATGCATGTAATTGATGAAATGCCAGCATTTAAATTCGCATCACATATGTTGTTGGTAGTTTGTAGGAAATAAGTTAGTATCTAACCAAAAACAAATGTCGGGCCAACGTAGGCCCACGTAATATTTTGACATTGGCCCAACCTATAATGTCAATGTTGGGACTACTGTCCTCAAATAGACATTTCGCGCTCCTGATATACACAAGTACAGTATCACTTTTGTATACAAATCAAGGACCAACCGCCTTGCTCTAATATTATGTTTAACTAAAAATTTAACATTTTTTGGTGAGACGATATTGTTTTGGATGTATGGCTTGAAGATTGTCTGGACTACGACACCTGCAATCCTCTGAACATCCCTGTACTAGCGAGCTCAGTTGATCCTTCCTGGAATTTTCCAGCTCTGCTACTACACCCCGCCCCCGCCCCTGATCCACATGGCTTGCTGTTAGTCTGTGTGCTGAGTGGGCGTGATCGATTCAGATTACTTTGTTGTCGTGTTGTGAGTATCAGCACCACGAACAAAATACATCGCCGCCTGGCTCCTGCTATAGGAATCTATCAGCAAGTAGACGGCGGGTTGCACAGGTTTCAATATACAAACATTTAAGAGATACGTTCGCTAAGCAAATAGCTAGGTAAGTAGTGTTAATTGTTTCATTTATGACAACTAACACAAGTAGTTATGGGTTGCCTGTAAGAAAGTAGCAAGGATGTAAGTACAGTCTTATATATCCGTGGAACTCGCATCTACGGTTCTCAACAAACCATAGTTGGAAGACGAGGAAAATACTTTAAAAATAATAATACGAAATTGTAAAGAGTCGGTATTTTCCCGCGCACCGTGCACGAACCACTAGCGCTCCACTCGCCACACACGAGAACCACTGGAATAGTTGTGCTGGCTACAGTCGTCTATCAAGTCGACAACATTCGTTCAGCTCACGTAAACTTGGAGATCTGTGTGCTACCAGTCTCGAGCTATACCTGTGAAAGAGTGTTTTCAAAGTTGTCTGTTGTCAAATGAAAGCAGTGAAGCAGGATTGGCGGAGACCCTCATGCTGCTATATGTTGAACCTGATGTAGTGATCGGCATATCAGTTGATGAAATAGTTGACTCTTTCACGGGACTGGCGGGCAGGCGAATTTATCTTTAGAGACCCAGTGCTATTGACTTTGTAATATCGTCGTGAACAGAAATTGCTAAGCAGTTTTAGATAATTTTATTGGGCATTTGAAAAATATATTTTTCTTTCAAATATTCCTCTTTTTGTTTAAGGAAACGTAATATAATTTATTAACAGCTTATTTTTAGTTTTTATATTATTGTTTGACTGTAGTTAAGTATAGCAAAACGAGAATGCAATAGTCAGACAAGAATAAAACGTTGATAGAAGAATTTTATTTCAATGTGTTCATTTTTAATTTAATAAATTTTAACTTGATTAGTTAAGACTGAAAGAACATCTATCGCTTCATCATTCTTTATGCACTCTGGACCCGTCGGTAATTTAAGTTTTACCAAGCGAATGGTTTTTAAATATTTCTTTAAGAAAAAAAAGGAGGGGGGTCTTAAGCGCCCTTTGCACTAAGTGCGCCCTCGTGGAAGGGTTTTGCCATCCCAAATTATATGCCCTGCGCTCACCTATGATGAGCGTCAGTCATTTCCACCAACCAACCGTACTAAAAACTACTGGAATAAATACAATAGGATGATAGAATTTGATGTAGGTACCAAAATGTTATGCATTCTCACATCCAATTGAAGCTTATGTATATGACCAATTTAGACTGGCACAGAGATAAAACGATAACCATGTCAAAGATTCACCTACCTGTCTTTGTGATATATTTTTCCATTACAGTTTTCACGTATAGAAATTCCTAAGCATGGAAATATTATTGAAAGTATATGAAACATGTATCACTAGAAACAGCATTATAATCATCGAATATGTAATTATTTGGTGTATAAATAGGTCGTGGAGTAGAAAAAAATAATTGTTATAAGTTATATGCATTGTGAATATATCTTATCATATACTGGACGGGTGGTTACAAAATTGCATTCATTAGCTTCTCTAGTGAGGTTTACAAACAACCTAAATAGAAGGCTGATGGATCTGTAGACAGTGCATCAACTGCTGGGAAGATTATTATCGAAAAAAATGTAAATGTAGTGGCGAGTTGTTGTATACGAAGCTAACTATGGAGATGGAATTAAAGATAAACTACACAGAACTCCGAAAATTGCAATTCGTTTTAATTATTGGCAATGCATTGAAAAAATTGTACCTACAGGAGCACACTCGTTTCAGTTTGATATAAAATAACAGTTTAATACAATTCAACATGATATGCCAAGACTATGTAACTGTCGCCTTTCAACTGAACAGAAAACCCAGAACAAGATAAGCATGCTTCGATGATAGTAATTCTTTTTTTAGAAATTAAAAGTGGTAGAAATGAAGTTTTTCCAAAAGAAAATTGTAATTTAGACGTAGGCGACGAAATGTAAATTGCTTACAAAGATTTCAGAAAGTCGAATACTAAACTGTATTCGAACATTAGAAATAATGAATGTGCCACAACTCAGATAAATTATTTTTTTTATTTTGAAAGACCATTGTATGTTCTTATAGGCGGTTCGGGATGAAGAGAACACTCAAAAGCCCTGTTAAAGTTCTATGTTCAGCTAATTCGTATCTCTCCGCGCGTAACGTCTAACGACGGGACGTGTCTAACCTGTCTGGACACGTCACTTTATGTTTGCGCGTGTCAGATCTATTGTGCAGTCAGTATAAATCCACACAGTTTAATAAACATAAAGTATATTTATTACATAGAATACAGTAATGTCGATTGAGATTGATTTTGTTTCAGTATTGCTGTATTTAAACAGGAAAACACACGGAACTATATCGTGTAGTTGCGCTATCAACCATACAAGCAGTAAGGCAGCTATACTTTATGTTGACTGAAGCAGTTTTTACATTCATGCGACACTGCGACAGCGACAGTGCGACAAACGCAACTAACCAATCAGATGAGAGCAAGCAGACGACGACGATGCGACGGGCTGCGATAGAACTCGTCCTATCGCAGCTGCGAAAATGGCGTGCGGCAAGGAAGAAGAAGAATAAAACATCGATGTTTGTAAACAGAAAAATTTGTCAACAGCAAGAATAAGAATAAAAGTTTCGGAAACAAAACAGGCGGCGTTGTTTTGTTATTGTTTTTTGCGATTGACGAAATGGCAAGTTGTGTAGAAGAAAGGTTAATAGAAGAAGTGCGGAAGAGAGAATTTCTTTACAACCCGCGGCATAATTTATACTCTAATCAATTAGAGAAAAACAAAGCTTGGCTGGAAGTTGGGTGTGCTGCTCTATTAGGGCCTAACTCCCCATCTTCTGTTTACTCTTCTCCTATTCAATAATATTAGAAGCAATATGATTGCTCTCCTCCGCCGTATTCTTCTATTTTCCTCATTCACATTCATGAATAGTTATAATATGTTTCAATTTACTACAATAAATTACTGACACACTGAAATAAAAACACCGCCGAACTACTTAGCGCGAATGTTTAAAACCAACTGCGAGAAAACAAAAGAGGCGCAAGTATTTTAGTTCCCTTTCTAACGAAAGAGGGCACTAAAAGCAAATGAACGCATTGACGTCACCGATATTTTCGCATAATTGTAAAATCGGATGTGTGTGCGACAGCAGCAAGTCGTTTTTGCCGCACTGTCGCTGCCGCAGTGTCGCACAATTGTAAAATCCGCTTTATATGCAGTAAAGGCTAGTGATTTTTTTTTCAAAGGTTAAATTTTTTGTGCTCACTTTATCCCGAATGACCTATATCGAAAAACTTCTATTGTAAATTATAGAACTAATCTTAAATTAACGGTTGGTTTTGATATACCAATCGAAGCAACAACTATTTGTAATGTAGTGCTAACTAGTGAAAGAAAATTGTATTTATGAAATTAAAAGTGAAAGAATTACTGAAGAGAGTTAATACGAGATGATTTTATTACTTTTCAAATATTTTTTCTCTCTTTAAAATGTATTTTAAAATATTTCATCAAAATTTAATAAAATATTTTTGCTATGCATAATGGAAGCTTTATGTAATGATCAAAAGAAAATATTCGGGTGTTGTTATATTAATGGTAAGAAAATGTTAAGTTTCACCCATTAATGAAACAAAGTTTCGTATATATTGCTTAAAACAAAAACTGCTCGAATATTTTACAAAAAAAAAACGGTAAGGTGTGTTGTGTAGAATGTACACGACTCTGATATTGCGATACTAAATACGAATGTCAATGTGGTAAAACTTATACTATGCAAAGTCAATTTCATAAAAAACAAGTAGATCTATACAGAACTAATCAGCCTACTTTCCTGTAGTGAATATTTTGATAACAGAAATGTTTGCTCAAGGGCTGTAGGGGGATGAGTTATCCTAGGGTTTTAGAACACACAGAAAAGAATGCCAACGAAAGCAATGTGATGAAAAACTCAAAAATTAGTAAACATACTGCAACATTTAAATTTTGTGT
>PNEQ01071311.1:0-14730 GCA_003012365.1 Medauroidea extradentata
TGGTTTCAGATTTGTTCGAAACAAAACAGGAAATAAAAGTAAAGGTAAACATCCTGTGAACAAACCCTGTAACCGTCCTCCTGCCTCGGTTGCCAGAAACGTGCAAACACCCTCAGCCTGGTTGCAGCATGTTTGCAAACACCCTTGTAAACAGGAGCGCTAAAATGCTCTGTTTACAGGTACCGCTACCAATTCAACCTCTAAAATACGCCTATATATCTAGACAAAAAGACAACTGTACACGGAGTACCAAGTGAAAAAGTTTTCGAATTGTGGGGATGGGAAAGCAGTCTGGAAAAACATAAATTCTATACTAAAAGTGTAAAAATAATAGCTGTGAGTAAGGTTAACTCTACTACAGGTTAGAAAGATCAATGTTATAAGATTTTGCACAGGGAAAATTTCTGCCCCTTGAGCGCTGGTATCGCTAATGCACCAAACTGACAAATCACAGAGCTTTCCTGAATTTTAAATTACATTAAGTTAATCGGTTTCTCTTCACTTTATAATTAAATTAAATGACAAATATACTTTCCAAGTTTATTTAAATTTAATTTTTTACAGTTTGGTATTTATCTGGTCTCTTAGCGATCGATGTGAAACTAGTGGCAGAAATATTCCCTGTGCCAAGCTCTCCCATAAGAAAACGTATTTTCTTTCTAACCTGTAGTAGAATTAACCTTACTGTGAAATAGATTCAGTCATAGATAGCCAAGGTGAACTAAAATCAAACAATGAAGATGTAGCTAATATATTTTGTGAACACTTTTCTTCCATTGGAACGAAGATTTCTTCCACCCTAATCTCTTACCCTAACGATATTAATAAATTAAATACTTTAGTAAAATGTGACAAGACTATTTTCATGGCTCCTGTTGACAACCTAGAAATAACTTAAATCATCAGTAGTCTAAAAAATAAAAGCCCAGGGTATGATAGGTTTACAGCCACATTAATGAAACAATGCCAGAATATGCTAGTACCTACCACAACTAGTGGAAATCATAAATGAATCATTCTCCACAGGTAAATATCCTGACATACTAAAAACTGCAAAAGGTACACCCATATTTAAGGCAGGAGACAGGAAAGTAGTTAATAATTATACGCCTACATCTGTGATGAGTACATTAGACCAAATATTTGAAATAACCATACAAAACCGAATCATTAGCTTTCTTGAAAGCAAAAACCTTCTATATGTTCACCAATACGGCTTTAGAAAAATCGAAATACTTTTTCTGCTGCCATGTCCTTAGTAAATAGCATTAGACTTTCTATTGATAAAAACAAATTTTGGAGGAGCTGTTTTTATAGACTTATGTAAGGCATTCGACGTAGTGAACCATCAGATCTTGATAAATAAATTAGAATACTATGGGATAAGAGGAGTTACAGTAATACTTATCGACGACTATCTCACCAACAGAAGGCAGCTGGTTAAAGTTGGAAATTCTATTAGTGATATCAAAGCCATTGACATTGATGTTCCTCAGGGTAGTGTGCTGGGTCCCATCCTTTTTCTAATTTTTATAAATGACTTAGGAAGTCTTAACTTAAATGGCATACCTACCTTATTTGCAGATGATACTGTTTTATCATATACACACTGTGATGACATAAATAAGATGCTGAGTACAATGCAGAAATATCTAGACACATTACAAGAATATTTCAGGATCAACAAACTTGTACTTAATGCCAGTATAACAAACTTTGTAATTTTCAGATCAACTCAATATCAAATTCATGCTAACTGTACTCTAAAAATTGGGCACAATGTGATAAATAAGGTTAGTTATGTGAAATACCTTGGGTTATATATAGATGAGCATCTCAAGTGGAATATTCATATAGAACATATCCCTAAGAAAATATTACCAGTACCGGTAGCAGGTGTACTAAAAAGAATTGATAATATGCCGATTGAAATTTAAAAAAATTGTTTTCAATGCTTTAATACACAGTCATCTTCAATATCTAAGTTGTATCTGGGGGACATCAAGCTAAAACAATGTATATCCATTACAGGTTATACAGAACAGAGTATTGAGAACAATATTTAATCAGACATATGCCACAAGTATCAAGGAATTATACTTGTCCAATAGAATATTGCCTATAAGGTGTATTTATGAATTCAACTTACTAGTGTAAGGTATGTATTTATCTTTCATGGTTATCAGCTCTACAACCAGCTACCTGTCATACTTAAAACAACGTACCCTGTGAAACTATTCAAAAAGCAACTAAATAAATTTATGTTGTGTAAAAGTCACCAGTTGGGATAAAATCCTACCCTATATTAAAACCTACACCAACCTATTAATGATTATTGGTACCTATTAATGATTGATGATAATTATTGATGATTAATGATGATATTTGTTTTTTCTTATTCCTCAGTATCTATTGAGGTATTACTACTGTGTATGTTCACTACTGTTTATTTTTTACGCGTTTATACATAAGTTGTACTATTGATATTATAAAGTATAAGCTGTCAGAATAAATTACAAACTGATTTAAGGGACTTTATGTAAATATGTAACTTAAAATAAATCAATTAATACTGATCTCATTTGTGTAGTACTCACAGGATTATTCATGCCCATAGGATATTCTGCTTCTCTATAGATCAGTTATACTGCTGTGACAGAGTATGTGAATCGAGTTGTAGTACCGGTACCTAAAAGTACAAATCTAGAGTTAAATTTTTGTTGGTTGGTATCACAATGTTGTGCGACTACATTTGTATGCTTCTAACATCTTTGTTTGTATGTAATGTAAAATTATTGTATACACTAATATGTCATTTGGTTGTTAAATTTTAGATATAACAATCCACCATGTGGGTCTAGATTCACTGTACGGATTGCGAATATTTCATCAAAAATCATTCTCCTAGCTTTAATCAATTCAATGTTTAACTGTAACTTAGCTTTTACACCTAGATCCTTGTGCTTACCATCTAACATTATACCTTGTACTTTACCTTAGCATATACACTTAAGTTTAGATGAGTAAAACAACTAAGTTATAGGCCATTTGAAAATGGTGATCAACTTAATATAGTCAATGGCTCATGTGCAATATGTAACAGGCATTTTTTATTTTCGAATTTGTCATGTAATTTTGTAATTGTATTCAATTCTCACTTTAGATGTGCAGTATCAAGTCATTAAGTTGTTGAGTCTTACACTCAAACAGGTTGCTTCAGATTTATTATATGGATTGCTAAATTGTTCATCAAAACTCACTGTCATAGAGAGCCTATGCTGTTTCAGTACTATCATCAATTCTTAGAATATCATCTGCCTGATTTTTCGTAAGAAATTTTAACAAAAATATTTTATCTGTATTAAGTAATAGATTATTTATTTTAAACCAATTTATTAATTTCTTAGATATTTTTTTTTAAATTAGCTTCAAAATCGTGAGGGTTATCTCCATTACATATAATTGTTGTGTCATCGGCGAATAATAATATATAAAATTTAGTATTGTTTGTAATAGCTATCATATCATTAATATATACCAAGAATAATAGTGGTCCTAACGTAGATCCTTGTGAAACACCTTGATCAATTAATCCATTATTAGAATAACTTATGTTAATATCAATAGGATGATCAATCCTTACTTGCTGTATCCTATTTTTTAAATATGATTTAAACCATAATCGAACCGTTTCATTCATACCATAAAATGATAATTTATTTAATAATATAGAGTCATTCACACAATCGAAAGCCTTCCTCAAATTGCAGAACAATCCAGCTACCTTATTTTTATTATTATTTACTGTTGTTAACATTTTTGCTGATATATTACAAAATTCTTCATTAACCAATTCCCCAGCTATAAAACCAAACCCTTTTTAAATAAGTGTTAAACAATAGTAAATTTCAACCTTTCAGGAAATATTAACGTTTCAAATGAGCAGTTAATAATACGACTTAAAGGTACACAAATAATATCAATACTTTGTTTTAGTATAACACTATTAATATTATCAAATCCAGAAGATGATTTTTAGATTTAAACTGATTTACTATTTTACTTATTTCCTTGGGAATAGTTTTACTTAGATAAAAATTTATATTTTTACTAACATTAGGAAAAAACTTATGAAGAAAATTTAAAGATTTATCTTCATTATCTTTATCTACGTTTTGTAAATCACACTTACCAACAGATAAAAAATAATTACTAAACAAATTTGCAATTCTATTTGGCTCTTGAATAGGGTTACCCTTATAACAAAGCGTAATAGGTGAATAATTATCTTTATTATCACATATATTATTTTTTATTGTGTTCCACGAAGTTTTAATTTTATTAGTATATTTAAATATAAGATTGTCGATATAAATATTGTTTAGTTTTAAATATTACTTTCCTTAATATTTGACAACATTGGATATAGGCTAGTAATCACTAAGATTAACATCATGTTGAGTCTTTAAATCTAAATAAATTTCTCTTTTTCTCTTACGAGATATTTTGATACCCTTGGTGATCCATTCATTTTGATTACTTCTATGTTTTAATTTAACCATGTTATTAGGAATATTTTGTTTAAAAAGTTGACAAAATATATTATGAAATCTATTGAATTTTTCATTCTTATCAGAACAGCTATATACATTCTTCCAGTTAAAGTTTAGTAAGCTATTTCTAACAAATTGCACTATATATTTTGAAATGTCCCTAGTTTTAACATATTAAATTTTTATAACAATTATTTTCAACTATACAGTTATCTTTCAATAACTGTCCATTGTGATCAGACAAGGCATTTACAACTAATTCGATCATATAATTACTAAGTTTAATTGAATCAATAATTACATTATCAATTGCAGTTGCAGATTTGTTTAATTCTTGTAGGGAAATCAATAATTGAAAATAAATTATAAGTTGATAATAATGTAGTTAACTTGTTTTTCTAAGAACTTTTAACCACATAATCGATATTAAAATCTCCACAAATAATTATTTCATATTTTGGTTTATAATGTAATCTTAAAATACTATCAAATAATTTTAAAAACATATTAAAATTTCCCAAAGGGGATCTGTAGACATACATCACTAAAAACCTCCTCGTACCTATTTTAACCAATGTAATAGCTCATGCAAAATCTATATCAACACACTTATCCTACTTTGTTTTCAAAATCCAGATTTTTTTTTATTAAAAATGCAAACTCTCCTCCTGCATAAGAATTTCTGCAATAATTGCAGCAAATTTAAATCCTGAAATATTTATCTTATTTATTTCAAAATTTTTTAATAAGTGTTCTGATAGTCAAATTATATGTAAACAATTTTGCACATTAAGTTCTTGAAATGATTCAACCAAGTAATTAACTTTATCTCCGAGTCCATGAATATTTTTATGATGAATATAAAGTAGTTTAGTATTATTTTAAAATTTACATACAGTCTTTAATTTATTTGTTATATATTCAGAATCCCTTATTTCTTGAGGAGTTTTAATTTTTAGATTTTAGAATTATGTATATTAACAGTTTCACATATCCTTTTTACTAATAGATTTTTACCAGCTACATTATGTGTTTACCATGCCTGGTAAAATATTTTCTTTCCGCATAATCAATATCAATCATAGTTACATTTAAAATGTTTACATAATCCTTGAATTTTATTATTTGCATTTATTACCTCCGTATTAAGACATGACCAATTTGGAAGTTGGTGTTGTTGTGGAAGTTCTATAACAATTACATTTGTATGAGATAATTGTGACATGCTGTTAGACAGTTAAGCAAGAATATTGAACTCTCATTACAACTAATATCATTACTACCTCCCAATTATATTACTACGTCTTTTTTGTCTAAATCTACTGAGTCTGTAATACACTCTTGGAATATATTTAGACATTTAGCTCCTGGTTTAACAATGTTTAACACTGATTTATCCGGGAGTAACACACGTTTTTGATCAAACCTCGTCCACGACTGTCTGTATATAAAACTACTTTTCTAGTGTTTTTATTTATTTATTTTTTTTATTATCCATTTTCTTGGCATTAAATTCAGTCTGATTATCCTCTTTTCCATCACAGTTATCTATGTCATGGGTGGCTCAAACCTGTTTTGCGTGGGAATTACAATACTACTGTTGAGGTTAGGTACATGACATTCACTTCGTCTTGATACAATTTGGGACCATGAAATGGAATTTACAGAGTTTACCTTTTGACTGCTATGAATTTGATCTTGATCTCGATGGCTGGACATTAGTTTCTCTTGTAGCACCTTGACTATTTCTTATAATGTCGATACTTCTTCATTAAGTCGCTTAATAACATCATTCTCTTCTTGCTCATCTCTTGCTAACACACTGCTGTTCACCACTTGTTTAAATTTTTCGCACATGAAAGTTACACCATTTCCCAAATTAATATTTGAAATATCAAGCTTGTCAGGCTGATGTGATATAACTAGAGGCACGATTATTTAGCGTATTGATTCTAGGTCAGGTTGAACGTTAATAAAGCATATACTTCACTCCTCGTCCTGTGATTAGACGAGAGCGGTTTTAACACACATTTGACGACTGCAAGCCAGTTATAAATAAGGAAACAAGTCGTGGGGATATCACGTGCTACGGTACACGTTTGTACTGTTAGAAGCCAATGGACATTCATCTTCAGCCTATACACGTACAGAACTGAGAAGTCTAGGCTGTTGCCAGATGAATGCGCCAAATACTCGTGCCTCTAGTTATTACACATTCGTCTTCCTGTAACGAATTTCCAAAATCCTTTAAATATGATCTAATATCATTCCCGTCACTCTGTTCATTCTATCAGCCATGATGTTCCACACCATTCTGGGCCTTCTCGCCCCCACTAATGCTCACGTAACCACCCCTAGCTGTCAAACGAGAGGGGAGGAAAGCTAGCCTATAGTGTTTTAAGATACAAATGTTAAATAGGTCAGGTTGAATGTTAAGAACGTATACTTCACTGTCTTCTGTGATTGGACCAAAGTTGTTCTGCCACATTTTTGACGACTACAAGCCTGGGGACATCGTGTGCTACCCCCTCATACTGTTAGAGAAGCAAATGAACAATCGTTACGGACCTGAAAAAAAAATATTTTTTTTTTATTTTGGGCTCAAGCTAATACTAAAACAACTGTACATTTACGTCACAATAGCCTCTTAAGGGCGAGTTCAGTTTTTGACCCATAACATTTATTCAGAATTAATTATAAAATTTTCCTTTCGACAAAGCATAGAATATATTCTTTATAAACTGCTTGACGTAAATAATTATTGAATATTATTTAATTTGTCATGCAGAATCATTGCAAGATAATTAGAGGCTTACTTTCAAGAATTCTTTTGTAATTATTCTGCTTGACAAATTAATGTGAAAGATTCTATTATTATTTATGTCAAGCAGTTTACTAAGAATATATCCTATGCTTTGTCGAAAGGAAAATTTTATAATACATTCTGAATAAATGTTGTAGGTCAAAAACTGAAAATACAATAAAATTTTGTAACACTCGTCCTTAAAGGGTGTTCGAATGCGATAAAGTCATGTTTTATATTTTTATGAAATAGCGTTAGTTTTGTAGACGATACTTGTGGGTACAGTTTACTCTTACGAAACAATTTTAGCTCTCATAGTTTTCTCATAACAGGACGTCAACGAAAAAATTTGCATGTTACGCTGCCATGCAAATACTAAAAATCAATTACTTACTTAAATGAAATAATTCACGATTAACTAACATTCCATGAGCTACACGACAAAGTATCTAGAAGCCGATACATAAGGTTTTGAATTTAAAAAAAAAAAAAACCCGCAAAACTACAAGAAACAATTTTAAAATTCAGCAATTTTTTTTTTAAAATACAAAAATAGTTAATTGGAAGTTCCTTTAATACTTTGTTTCACAGCCCATGACGTGCTATTTCACTGCGAATTATTTCGCTGTAATAAGTCAAATGGTTTTTACTATTTGCATGGCAGCGTAACATGCAAATTTTGACTTTGATGCATCGTTATGAGAAAACTATGAGAACTAAAATTGTTTCGTAAGAGTAAACTATACTGACAAGTATCGTCTACAAAACTAAGGTTATTTCATACTAATATAAATAAAATTATGAATTTATCACACTTGAACACCCTAAAGGCGGCCGCTTACCCCATGCTTCAAATGCGTTGCAGCGTGTTCGTAAACAGGTTTTTTCTACGAAAATATTGCACGTGTGCCCATTAAGCTAACGTACGAAAAGAAAACAAACTTCAGACAAGGTCGGAACCTCATTGTTAAAATGCCACGCTCTTCAGAAACACAGGTTTTAATCCCTCCAACATTGTTAAAAACGGCCTTTTCAGACTTCCGTACTTCAAAATGTACTAACCGGATGTAAGTGAAACTCAGGTTGCGACCTGCACTGAACTTAGTTGCAGGTTTTCCACCCGTAAAATTATATGGTCACCGCTTAGTGTCCCATAGTAAAAACAGTTCGGCGGGAAGCTTGCACGCTAGTTCAGCGCTTGGCTCGTTGAGGCGACGCGGCATTTGATGCGCGCTTCAAGGTAGACCTTACTGCTCCTTCGCTTTTGAGCCTCTCACGCGCGGATAGGCGTGGTCCTTAAGGGTGTTCAAGTACGATAAAATCATAATTTCATATTTTTATAAAAATATTGCTAGTTTTGTAGGTGATACTTTAGAGTACGTTTTGCTCTTACGAAATAATTTTAACTTGCGTAGTTTTCTCATAACGGTGCGTCAAATTCAAAATTTGCATGTTCTGCTGCCATGCAAATAGTGAAAACCAATTGACATACGTATGTGAAATAACATACTATGGGCTACGTAATAAAA
Source organism: Medauroidea extradentata (assembly GCA_003012365.1). Classification (NCBI taxonomy): domain Eukaryota; kingdom Metazoa; phylum Arthropoda; class Insecta; order Phasmatodea; family Phasmatidae; genus Medauroidea; species Medauroidea extradentata. The sequence goes on from PNEQ01071311.1 coordinate 8,886, forward strand.
CATGTGAATAAATCCCGCGAACTGGTTTTGTATTTCCAAAAAAATTTCTGAATTTGAAACTTTTTTTCTGAACGTTTGCGATTTTTTTTAAATTCAAAATATTGCTTTGTTGGTTATTTAATGTTTTATTGCATAGCTCATGGGATGCAAGTTCACAGTGAATTATTTTGTTTAAGTAGGTCCGTTGGTTTTTACTATTTGCATGGCAGCATAACAAGCAAATATTGACTCTGACACCCCGTTATGTGAAAACTATGAGAGCTAAAATTGTTTCGTAAGAGTAAAATGTACTCACAAGTATCGTCTACAAAATTAACATGATTTAATAAAAAATTCGCACTTGAACACCCTTAAGAGTCTCATTCACCTGACGCATGATCGATGTTGTGGAGTGCCACGCCTATTATTTTATACCAGAAACAGCCAAATTTATTCACAATATGTTTATGTACGAAAAGAACACACGCTTAAAACTAAGCTTATAGCATTTTAAAAATGGAACATACTTATTATGAACATGTTTTAGGGCCCCTGAAAATGGCAAAAAACGGCTATTTAGACATTTGTAACTGGAAAAATATCACCCTGATTAGTAAAGCACAACGTTGGAAGCATGCGTTGGACTTTACTACAAATTCTTCACAAATAAAATTGTAGGATCGCCGTTTTAAGAGTGCGTGGTACATAATTCAACGCTAAAAGCATTATTCTACAACGGTAGGTTTCACGAAGCCAATTTGCGAAAATTGATCAATAGGAATCCTAGGAAATAGATTTAGCTAACGATTTAAACAAAATTGTTTCCAGTGCTACGAAGTTCTGAGGCAAAATCTCTGACGCCGGAACCTCGCGCATTTAACTGCGGCGCAAGAGATCACGCGTAACGAATTAGTAATTCTGGATAAATATTTACTCATAAAGTTGGCAAATACCATTATCTAGGATTGTCATTGAGTATTTTATCCATATTGGCTTCGAAAAAAGCGTAGGAATCAATTTATATTTTCAGTGTTTATTTATCTACCACGCACTCTTAAGTCCCGTATAGGATGAAAGAGTAGTTCGATAACACTAAACACCAGTTTGGCGCGCCGCGAATATAAACGATGCTGTTATACTATGTTTCATATAAGTTTGGTTAAATTTGACAGCTACTTATACGGGAAATAACGAATTTATATTTTCGTGATTTGTGACACAATGCAAGACATTTTTAGTTCTAGAATGAGCCGGAAATGTCCATGTCACCATTTAGACTGCAAAGTTTATCTTGCACTGTGCCACAAATCACAAAATACTAACAATTATTGCCCATAGCGAGGACCCGGTCGTTTTCGCGAGATTTTTGCAGCACTTTGTTTCAGTGTCTTACGTGCGCACCTGCATCTCTGCTATGTGGTCAGCGATCGGATGCCTTAACATAAAACGTCTTGAGGTTAAACCCGCAAATCACAGACGTGTTGTGTCACAGTATCCATGTACTGATTGGCACAGTCAAATTAATAATATAATTCTGCACAAAAACACTCTGTCAATAATCATGAAATTGAGCTGCCGGTGTACACGTAACACGTTGAATCAAAGTGGGGTAAAAATCTTTTCGCGAAAAATACTCGGCCCTACCCATGGGTAACTGTTAAAATTGACCAAACTTATAGAAGACGGAGTAGGCCTATATCGCCGAAAATGGAAAGCTGAGCCTTATCTCTTCGCTGTCTCCACGCATCACACGCGGTAAATAACATCTGGTGTATAGCCCTCTTAACTTGTTTGACAACTCTGAAAGGGCTCTAAACCAGTAATAAAGAAGCAAATAAATGCAGGACAAATCATGTGCTATCGCTGTGTCAACGGTCAGCCAATAAGCAGCTGTTGTCTGCTTGTGTATACAGACAGTCTTCAAGGCTAGTCTATACATGCCAACGTATCCGCAAATTTTTCCGTTCTCTGATAATTAGCGTATTGGCGGATTAAAAAAAAAATGAATTGAGGGGTTTAAGCTCTCCCCTTCTTCTAATCAGAACTTGCACAGGATATAATTGATGTTTAAAAGGGGAAAAAATACTAAAAAGTAACATTAAGGCATGCATGCTATCCTTCAGTTACGATATGAAATTAGTTTTATATAAAATAATACCCACATAATATTTTGCAGGTAACTACTCCCCGAGCGTGTATAGGAGTGAGAATTGTAGACTGCTGCCAGATGAACTTGCAGAATACTCGTGCCTGTAACATGATGAGTGCAGACATGTTTGTCGTGTGGAAGATGTGCTACAGGACTGTCGCTAATGCCGCTGCTTGTAAATCAAGGCGGGTGAGCTCGTGGTGTCTGCAAGGAGAGTGATATACCACCTCGAGGGAGCAGCAAGGGAACATATGTCACACTGGGCCATGTCTGCAGCTCTAAAGGCACCGCTAACATGGTGGGATTACTGCTTGACGGCTCCGTGAGGCTCGACACGCCGCTATACGTCTCCAAGACAGCCTTCACTACAGGCCACAGGCGGCATACCTGAAGATGATGCTTTATCACGGGAAAACGTGACTGTTTGCTGGGTTTCAAAGTAATTTCAAGCACTGTGTAGTATTTTTATTTTAGTAACATTTACATTTAATTACATTTATTATTTACTAAATTTTAATTATTAATTAATTTAATTAATTTATTTTGTTTATTTAATTACATAATTACAACAGTTACATTTAATTATTTACTCACATACTAATTTCAACCTTATAGCTGATTTTCCATTGTGTGAATCGTCTGCATTACGTTATGTTGTCACATTTGCTGCATCGACGTTTGTTAATTTAAAAATAATTGTTTTTACTAATGAATTGGCTATACTATGGGGTTGTTTTTTCCAATGGTGAATGATCATGTATGTGACTCATTGATAATTTTTTTACCTCGTGCAAATTAGACATATTTCAGAACCAAGCACAACTTTTGTGAAAGTTAATTTTTTTTTTTTTTACCCCACGAAGCTGTACTATCAGTGACGTGAAATGTGTTTTTAAATGTGATGACACTAATCGCCTTTGGTGTGTACAAATTTTGTTCCACTTGGACCATTACTTTTTCCACCATCAGTAAATGCTTAGCTCAGGGCAGAGTACAGCCAAATTTTTTTTAAATTCATAACTTGTAGACGGTCGCGAATCGAACTAAACATGTTTGGTTTATTTGGTAGGTCTTGGGCCCCTCTATCACCCGCCTCTTTATTGATGCCTGCTCCCGGAACATCCTATATATATATGAGAGAGAGAGAGAGAAAGAGAAAGAGAGAGAGTAATGACGGTGTGTGTTATTGACTTTGTGTGGTGACATATCACAAAATACCTACTATGTCGAAAATGTATTTTCTATTTCTCCTTAACGTGAATACAGTAAGAGTAATGCTACCCTGAAAATAGGTTTTTAAATTACATTTTAATCAAATTTCCAAACCACTAAATATTAAATTACGAAATTCTGAGCCTAATCTAATAAATAAAGCATCTTTATTCTAAGTAATTTAGTTTGGTAATATCGTCACCCATCATCGTTCAAATTGACCACAAAACTTTACTTCTACTTCAAATTTTGGAACACTTTACCGTAATTCATGTTGTACTACAGGACATCAAAGCGGCGGGGACGGTTAATTGCTAATGTCAGTCATTTTCAAGAAAATAAAGTCAAATTGCATTTTTTGCTAACGCCTTAGACGTATGCAGACATTGTGACTGTCTTGCAAAGCAGTGCAACCAAACAAATAGGCGCATCGTATTGTGATTTCGACGGCTTTAAGGCATGCGCAAACCAACGCGGAACGCGGGAGCGGGAGCGGGACTACCCGCTCACACCAACGCGTCGAATCGCTTGTAGTTTCGCTCAGCGCCTGCTCGTCTCTATACTGTTCACTGTGCAGAATTATGGAAGAAAACGACTTATCTTCAGATGAAGAATTATTGTTACTTACAGTTACCGAGGACGAAGATGCAAAGAAACGAAAAACACGGCAGTGGGTTCATCCAATAAACGCAGAACGTGAAAAATATGGAGAATTTGCGACACTTATGCCACAACTGATTGCAGATGAACATCGATTTTACGTTTACTTCAGAATGACTCACGATAGTTTTAATGAGATTCTCAGTCTTATTAAAAATCAAATATGCAAGGAACATACCAACTTCAGAGAACCCATCACACCTGAAGAACACTTAGCAATCACCTTATGGTAAGCCATACAATGCTTAACATAGAAACATGACTAATGATGATTTGTAGGAATAAGTTAAATATGTATATTAGCATATTCCAATTGTGGTTAACTGTTCAGTAACCTATCTCAAAAACAATCTGATAGTATTTTCTGCATACTTAAGTGAAGGTATAACAGAGCATTAATAAAATTAATTGTTGTAGGATTTTTTTCATAAGCTATTATTGCTAAAGTTCTTATTTAGTACCTTCATTGATATACAAGACAATAAGTAAAGCATTTGAAGTTAAATGTAAATGCAAATAAAATAGCTTACTTGTGTAATTCACATTCTCCAACAATGCTGTAACTTCATTAATAGAAAAACTGAAAACAAAACTATTGTACACAAACTATTCCACGCACAGTCTAAATGATGAAACTATTTCCACAAGACTCAAGACTTATTATTACTAGATAAAATGTCTGATGTCGGTAACTGATAGTCACCACTACCAACACTAGCCACAGATGAACTTGTTTCGGCTGTGGACCACTCTAACGGATTGTTGACGATGAATGTTGGATGAAGAGTTTGTGAAATACCTTGTAAACCTTGATTTTCTTGTAGATGTTGTACTTCCTGCTGCATGAGTAACTCGGCTATTTTCATTTTTGTAATTGCCTGCCGAAACAGTGAAAATGTTTCCACGGTCCTTGCATATCCCAAGAACAGATATTCAACAGCACTGTATTCTCTCTTCGCTCGTTTGGTATCCAAGTATTCAATAACTTTATCAACCGAGGTAGTGGATGCGCAAGGTTTTCCCTTCAATGGTTTTTTACGACCAGAATTAGAAATATATTGCTGAGGCGTGCTGAGCACTAAGTTACCACTGTCTAGACTGCAGACATCTGTCGATTGCTCACAGCTTGCATTACATACAGGTTCATCCTCATGTTCACTTTGGCTTTCTTCTTCCATTTCGGAAATATTTTGCGTTTCTTCAGGTTCAGATGGCGAGACGTCTTGTGACAAATTTGACAAGGTTTTTGCAAATGCCATAAACGGTCGGAAGAAATCCATGGACTTGGCCCACTGCCAATGTTGGTAGTTTTTCTTAGCTGATTGGCCTGTTGTTGTTTTCAAGCTTTTGAGATACTTTTCATAAGTATCCCGAAGATTTTTCCACTTCCTTTTTAACTATGCTCCTAAAACATAAAGCAAAAAATTACATTGTAATATACTTAATTCATTGAGCCTTACTTCTATACTAAACAATTTTCGTACAGCAGTTTCTGTTTATAGATTTTGCCCCAGATTGTATAGAAACAATAAGTATTCACATTTATTAGAATAAGCTGAAAGAAAATAAGCTATTAAAATTACCTGTCAGTTTTTAGAATAGCTATATCACAGAAAACATAGTCAAACAAATTAAAGTAAAAAAAATATTTGTTGTTATCTTGTGGTTAAATATAACCAAACATTTTTACTAACAATACAAAGGAAAAAATACATTTTTAACGTGTGTAATGACTAACTCAGGAAATAAAATTGAAAATATAATTTTAACCTGAAACTGTTACAAATACTGACCAATAGAAAATCGTGAATTTTACAAACCATAACAGTGCGTTCAGACTAAACA
>PNEQ01071312.1:0-11214 GCA_003012365.1 Medauroidea extradentata
GAATGGGGAATCTTAAGCGAACTGCGCCACTCGCTGCAACTACTCCGATTGCTAACTTCAGTACAGACCACATCTTGTGCATCACTTTTCAGGCATTTGTCAGCCTCTGTGACCCTAAGTGTCCTGTATCATTTTACTTGCCTCAACGTCCTCTACAACGCTACAGCAGGTTCGTTATTCAGGGACATCCTCTATGTGTATATATATATATATATATATATATATATATAATGGTGTCAAAAATAATTAGTAAGTGTTTATGTGCGCAAACTAAAGTGTCAAACAGAAAATATCAAGTTATCATGGGACATATTTAGACTATTAAGCCTCTCGAGGTAGTTTGTATATATATTTATTTGGCCCATTACCAAAAGGCAAAGGGGGTGTATAGTATTTAATTAACACAGTTACATGATGTATTTTCCAAATTTGTAAAAAAATATATTCTATTAAAAAAGCAATTGCCCAAGTAATAACAGAAGTGATGGATCATTATGTACTTCAAGTAGGACTACAAAAAAAATATTTCTGTTGATAGACCACATTTCAGAAGTGATTAATGGAAACTCTAACAACTGTGTTAGGTATTGAATTAGGTTACACTGCAGTGTACCACCCAGCAGCAAATCCAGTGGAATATGTTGTGACGTGCACTGGCACGTAGCATTTACTTGGCCTCTTATAATTTAGTAATTTCAATTTTTTTTGTTGTCTTAATATTTTTTTTATTGTGTATAACAAATTAAGTAGGCCAACTTAACCAGGGATAAGGATGTATACTGCGGGATCCAACATATTAATTGGGGATGCTAGTAGAAAAATTAACATTTAAAATTTTATTCAAAATTTAAAATTTAACTGTTAAAGCCAGAGAAAAGTATTTAATTTTACGTGTCAATTGTTTCAAATTTATATCGTGTTTGGACTCAATTTAAAGCTAATTTAATTTAGAGCATCTTTTCTAAGTAACTTTTTCTTATATTTTGCCTTGTTTGGATTTTAAATCTTAAGTAGCCTCTTAGCTTGCTTCTCCTGGAATGGGATTTATTTGGTAGGCTGGTCAAAGTTCACTTGGTTAGAAGCACGTACAGAGAAGTGCTGGCTTTTAAAATTTCAAATAAGCTCTGAGCTAGCCTGGATGGATTTATCTGGCAGGCAGGTCAGAGTTCACTCGCTTGGAGGCACGTATTGGGACGTGCTGGAATGCAGGGGCCCTGCAGGGCGTTTCTCAATCGACGTGGGTGGTAGTATCAGGCGCAAAACTCCAAAAAGGTGGTGATCCGCGACAGATTGATGGTCCCTGTACATCCCCATTTAATAAACTTAATGAATATTTAGCTGGTATAATGAAATAAAATGCTTTGTAAATTTATCAGTGACTGTGTTACTGTGTTACATAGTTTGCTTTCTTAGTAAATGTCAATTAACCAGCTTTTGAGGCAAGTTGGATCCTGATGTATCTCTCCGCCGCTCGGCCGAGTAAGTCGGAGTGTCCGCCCAGGAAAGTTAGTTGTGATCCATCGGAGCTAGGGAACGGTCGCTGTGAGATGGCCGGCTGAGTGTTTCTTAGTTGGGGCATCATGGCGGTAGGAAGAGGACGTGTTAGAAGTGGTAGAGCGGCTGTGAAGCCTAGAGGGCTGATTCGTTAGTAGAAATGGGTTTTATTTTCTCTCTTTTTTGGCATGCTGCCTTTTCATTTATAGTAACCAGAAGTTGTTATTCATAACTGTATGGTCAGTTATTAAGGTAGACAAAGTGCCGGACCAAGTACTACTACTGAGGGCAGGCGGAAAGTCGTAATATTTAGACAAGTAAAATCCACCTCAACTAACTTTGGGCGATCGCTCACTATGTGAATTGCCTTTGTATGGTAAATATTTGTCACAAGAGGTTAAATAAAAAGAGAAAAAAATGTGAGAATATGATTTTTATTTATTTATTCATCTGTGGCTGATTAACCTCACTGCTATCCGGGCATCAGTATAATAGGCACCGCCTCTACATCAGCTGGTTTGTTTTCGTTGTGGTTCTGCCCGCTGACTTGCAATAGCTATGGAAGAGAGAGCTATATCACCGCCTGCACATAACACCACCAACCGAGGACACTGCTACAAACAAACGAATCGTACCTAAACACACAACTGTCGCCGCGAACAGGGACATCATAACTTCCAACATCTATATATATATAACAACAACAACAACACACAGCGGCGAAGCACCCACCACAATGTTATGTGACAGTTAAAAAGACTATTTTGGTTGTTTTGCCATGAACATCACAGTAAGTGGGCTAGTGGGTTATTATAGTGAGGAAAATGGAAAGACTTATTAAATGTTTGGTATGAAAGAAGTACAGGTACTACCCCCATAGAGGTCATGGTCTAAGGAAAACCATAAATTGTGTTTAAATTAGTTTATTAGTTATTCCAGTGATAGTGCTGACAAAGAAGATTTTTAACAAAGTTCAGAAAAGATTAGAACTAAAGGGTAGTAATAGGGGGCAAAAATGAAACATAAGGGTTCAATGTGTAAATTTTAAACTAGTTGATATGAAGTTTTAATAGCCACTCATCACCTTCAATCTCGGTTGACAAAAAAATGTCAATTAGTTTTTTAAGTTGTACAAAGGACAATATTGTGTTGAAAGTATTGGATATAATTTCTATCAATTGAATAGTACAAATGACATATTAAGGCCATGGATGAAGTGTGACAATGGTAGGACTGAGATTTGCTGGAATCTGCTAGTATTTCAACTAAATAATATGTGTGTAAAAAATGTCTATTTTGTTGTAAAAAGGGGTGATGTGACTGTCAAATACTAATGCAGATAACATTATTGATAAATATGTGATCATAAATAGAATTCACTCAGTATAAAATCTTTCTTGAATGTACCTGTGTTTCCCTGAAAATAACAAGAAATTACTCGCTACACAGCTGTAAATTCACATTGTCAAATACTTAGCACAGATATTAAAATAATAACTTCCCTGAACCTTCAAAGACAGTCAACAATAGTATTACTAGGATCTCTTTAAAACTGCAACATATTCCCTTTATACTCATCTGGGAAAGGTATACATCACTATTCCATAAATAATTACCAATACAATTTGGTGTACACTTGTATGTATGTGTACATGTGCATTATTATTTTAACATTTACTTGAACATCTTGACTGATGGTAATTAAATTTACTGAGTTAAATAATAGTACAGTAGAACACCGTTAATCCGGGTTGGTCGGGGCTGAGACAATCATGGATTACCGCATTTCACGGACTAACGATTGGAAGTCCGGAAGTGCTTGACAGACACGTGGGCAGCTGGGTATGAAGGCCAAGATCGTGTGACGTCGCATATCCCGACTTGCAATGGCCTTTATGCATGATGAAAACTGATGAAGCAGATGGATTTTAAAAAGTGTATTTACAAACGTTAATGATTAAGGCCTATTACATTAATAAAATGTTACAATGTGCATACATACAGTTGTAACAAGAAAAATGGTACATTTACTTTTTAGATACATGTGATATTGTTGCACAGTTGTTGCATCACTGATGTGTGACAACACTGTAGTGCCACTGGCTGGCTGTACCTTTTTCTTTACGTCTGCTGACACACCGGCAAGCAACCACAGCGCTCACCCCCTCTATTTGGTTTCTTATCTCGGCCGGCCTATCTGTTGTCACGCACTTTTGCCCTCACCCTTACTGACTCACTCTGTAACGGTCTACACATTCGTCCCACTTTGCTGGAGCATCTGCGGACGTTTGAGTCCGCCCTCCGCAGCTGGTTTCGTTGAGCGTGGCGGGGTTTGGCACCTTGCGCTAAACACATAATTACGTTGGCTTGATAAAGCGCAGCATATTATGATGCATTATAAAATTAACACAAGTCACTATGCTACATAAAATGTTACCAAACACTAAATAAAATGTTACTAAATGTCACTGGTGCTCGTGCCAGGTGACTCCGTTGGATGTTCACCGGGGACAGGTTCACAAGCTGTCGGCCTACCGGAACATGATGGCACATTCATCGCCGCGAACATTTCTGTGATACGTCTCTGCTTCATGTGTTTTGGTTTCTCTTGAATAAGCTGGCTTTGCAACACGTACAAATTCTTAATTTGTTGCGGCGTGATAAAACTTTGTTTTTCAAGGTTGGAAATAAGACGACGTGTGAGTGCAATGCAGTCATCAATGGAAAGATTTTCATCTGCTGGGTCATCAACTGCTTCTTCATCATCTTCTCCACTGTCACCGGGAACTTCTTTGTTCATTGCCATATAAAATATTTCTCTGTCAGTTAAATGGTTAACAACAGGCGCATCCTTATCAACCTCAATCCACTCTTCGATGTCTTCAGCTGTCAATTCGTAAACCACTGGGTTTACAACACTTTTGGCATTCTCTAACAAATCATTCACCATTTTTTTTTTTCGTGCGAAACTTTAAATCCCCGGAATTTGGCCTTTTCACTACAATCATTTTCGTGAAAAACAATGGCTGGCCAAATCTTGTGCCAAGCATTGTTTAAAGTTGAGAGTGGTATACCGTCCCATGCTCGCACTAATGCCCAAATAACACCTTTCAGATTGTATGTTTTCACAACTTAAAGAACAGATTTTCCAGAATTAACGTTGCTCAAAAAATTTTGCAGAAACTCTGTGCGATATTGGCATTTTAGCGATCTCAGGATGCCCTGATCTTGAGGTTGGATAAGAGACGTGCAGTTAGGTGAAGGTACAGCACTGACGCATTATCTTTCTCCAGCGTCTGAGCACATGAATGTGCAGAACAGTTGTCCAAGAGGAGAAGAATTTGACAGTTCTTTTCCAGTCCAACGTTGTTACAGTGCTGACATGCCTGCCTTACAAAGATGTAAAACCATTCTGTGGTTATTGTTGTAACCCAAGCTTTTTTACTGGCTCTATAATCAACAGGAAACACCTTCATTCCCTTAAAAGCTTTTGGCTTATTACTTTTACCAACAACAAACATGAGTTTGTGCATTCCTGCAGCATTAGAACATGCCAGCACAGTGACACGATCATTTGATTCCTTCATTCCTGAGCAAGTGTCATCAGCAGTAGCAAGTGTATTCCTTGGCATGCACCTCCAGTACAGTGCTGTTTCGTCGGCGTTGTATACCTGTTCAGGTGTCAGTTTTGAATCTGAAATTAACTTATTGAAGTCAACTGCAAACTTATCAGCTGCTTCTTGGTCGGCCGAAAGTTTTTCCCCGCACACACTGAACTGTGAAATGCCATGCCTGTGTTTAAATCTTTGAAGCCAACCTTGGGAAAAGTCACAATCACTTCCAAAATTGTCCCGAATTATCCCATTCCCGAATTAGCGCATCACGGACTAACGAGGTTCTACTGTATTCCTACCGAGGGCCCGGATGCAAATTACAAATTTCAAAAGAAATACACTATTAAATTACTTAACAGTAAATTTGATAAAGTCTGCAGTCTATAGCATTCTAGTTCAAGCTAATCAATATTTTAAAAATATAATATGTTCTTCACTAATTTCAAAAGTTTCACAGCCATTGTTGTTATATATTATATTTAAGTCCATCCAAAATTCCACCGAACACGAGGGTAAAATGACATTGCACAGAGGCTAATGGGGTGGGAGTACTCACCATCATATCTTCAGGCAGGCTTGGAATTAGTAGTGTACCATATTGTATTAGATATATAGGTATTCCCACAATGAATATTGCAGGCATGCAATTGTGACATGTCGGGTATACCTATTTTGTCAATCTTTTTTAACCAGAGCAGAACAAAGTGTGAATCTCAGGCTTACGATGTCTGGCAACAAAGATTCACCTGTCTGCACCAAAGCAACACAAAAGGTCTTCAGTTCCACATTGTTACTAAAGTTATTCAATTTACTCCTCGAAGGCATGAACATTTATCCCCAAGAAGCTATGACATTAAAAGTTCCAACTCGGGAGCTTGGCTTGCTTAACGGCAATGTTTCGCACTGACAGAATGGCCCATCAGAAACCCTCCACGAATACAGTCTTCTTATGTGATGCTCCAAGCCTAACTCCCTACTCTGTCCACGTCAGTCAGTCTACCTTGCCTCCACCGCCGCCTACAAACAGCTATGTGAATTAGCCCGGTATGTAGTTAACAACTTCACCACTAATAGCAACCCTGCCACTTGCGCAGCCCTGCCAAGGTAAATGAAGTCTTGCATTTACGAAACTTAAATATGGTGCTAAAATCAGATAAATATATAACATTTTGAAAGTTACATGCCCACTAACAAAATGCACAATACAAATATTTATATATATGCATATGCTGCACTACCCACTTATAAAAAAATACCAGTATAGGTACATAAATGTAGGATGAGTCAGAAGGAAATAGCAGTTTTCTAGGGTGCAATAGTGCTGGTCATTGTGATCAAAAAAGTTAGTATGAACATGGGGCAATGTGCGACGGTAGTCGAGATAGTCCTGTTTGAATTAAAAACACTGGTAACCTGTGAAATTATTATTTTATTCTTTGATCTCGTTTCAGCTATAAATAGATAGTAATTTATGAAAAAACTGCATATAAACAACTTTTGTATTTTTTATCATGTATATATTATTCAAGATAACGAATCCAAATTTTATTTACAACAAATGTTTTACATACCTTTCCATAGCAGAAATAACAGAAATAACAGAATTTGCACAACCTTTCTTTTCATAGTGTGTCGTTGTTGTTCAAGTGACATGATTTCACAATAAATTCTCAAATATTCTTTTGTTGGCTTAAATGCATTTGTCAACTCGCTGAAAAATATGTCCTGTTGCCCGTCGAAGAACGTGAGGACGTTCCTGTATGCTAGCAAAAGCATCCTTAATGTGAGCGAGCAGTTTCTCTGTAGACTTCATCCTTCACCCAACCACATAAACAATAATCTAAGGGACTCAGAGCTGGCGCGCGGACAGTACACATTTTGAATTCAGCTTGAACTCGTGTTAGTGCCCATGTCTTGTTATATTCAGCAAGTCAGGCCTGTCTGCAAAGGCTTGGACTTTCTTGCAAAAGAGCTGATTTGGTGGTTCATGGTTTTTCCAACACCACAGTTAATGTTGCCAAGTCCTGTACTTCAATTGTAATTACACCTCGTGACAATAATCTGCATTTTGCTGTTGGTGCCTGTGTTGTCTAAAATTTCACACCAGTTGTTGCCTACTGTACAACTCTCATAGGAAGTGCGCAAGGATGTTTCCCATCTCAATTTGGTTGAGCCAACGTTTGACACACCAGGATCTTCTTATCAGTGCTGAGCTGTTCCTGCAGCTTTTAACGGGAGACAAACTGTTTGGTTCTCAGTGAGCGGTGGATTCTGTCTTGGGTTGGATTCTGATGGGGCATTTCGAGCAATAGTGTTCTTCTTGTGTTGAGTAATATTGCATCTCTCTCCTGACAGTGCAGTCTTTGCTGGAGACTACGGGGCCGTTCTAGGAAATAGGAGAATATCCACCAACCACACATGTGTCTGCTGAGGATGTTCAGTGCGGAAAGACTGAGGACATTCGGTGCAAAGAGTATTTTTAGACACGCTAGGGAAATTGAAGGCAGATACTCAGTCTCATTGCAGTTTGTCATTCACACCTACATGTTTTTTGATCAGACCTCAGGCTGTCATCCGTTTGCTTCGTGTTGAGACACAATTGAGAAAGGAATCTCAGTTGAAACAATTGTATTCAGATTTCATGCAAGACTACTTAGACTGTGTGCACATGGAGAATATTAAAGAAGTGTAAGTTGCAACCACCTAGCCAGTCTGTCTCCCTCACCATTGTGTGATAAAACCCGAGTGCTCCATCATTAAGCTCAGAGTGGTGTTCAATGCTTCAGCAAAGGAATCATTGGGTAAATCATTAACTGATACGTTGTTGATGCATCCAAAACTTCTTCAAAGGGACGTTGTGAACTTGTTGTCTTTGACTCCATGAAATTGTTTTCACGGTGGACATACAACAGATGAATCACCAAATTCAAATTCATCTGCAGAATTGGGATTTTCAGAGGATTGTGTGGCGTTTGTGTTAGTGACCCTACTAAGATTTTTGTTTTAGAGCTGTGACTTTAGGAATTGCTGCAGCACCTTTCCTCGCACTCCGCACTCTATAGCAGCTTGCCAATGACAAGCGAGAATATTTTCCTGTAGCATCAGTAGTCCTAAAGGCTGATACTTACGTGGACGATGTAGTCACGGAGTCGAATTCAGTCGAGTCCATCTTGAACTTCAACGGGAGTTGATCATTCTGTTTGCTAGGGGGGTTTCAAATTAAGGAAGTTTGTGAGTAATAAAAATTACATCAATCACATGTGACTGCCAATTATAAATACAGGTACCGGAAATTTTAAACTAAGATGTTGTATTTAAAATAAATTAAACAATAAAATAATAGTGATATGAATGTCACAGTAGTCTGGCATATATGTGGGTGTATTCCACCAGGATGTGACCCAGTGGGCACTTCGTCTAGCCTAATTATGACTTCATCCCAACACATTATGCTCTCTTGCCTGGTTTCGGGTGTGTAGGCCTAGAGCATTTGCTGGGTGCAGCAGCTGACAAGACTTTGCAGCTTATCCTAGCTTTTTTTAAACCACATACCACATCACCATAAACTTGACTTGCGACTCATAAGGTGCCCTCCCTGCTTGTGTGCAACTATACAGTTAGTCTCATTGCCAAATTTTTAGCTAGGGATGTTATCTGATGAATTACAGATGCAATAACGGATCTTGCTGTGATATAGGTGACCCCCAACCCTCAAAGACCTAGGCTACTGCTGCCATGTCACTGCCAGTTAGTACCAAGGGAATCATGACAATCAGAGAAGGCAATGACAATACTATAAAACCTGATTTCACAGGAAGAAATTTAAAGTTAAACACAGTGCAGTTTAAAATATATATATTTTTTTTTAATTTATATTCAGTTATCTCATTTTAAATTTTTTGTGGTACATTCAAATGGTGAACCTTAACTTCAGAGCAATTTGATATACAGTAAGTCCTCGATTAACGGACGAGTTACGTTCTCGGAAAATGTCCGTTATACAAAACGTCCGTTAATTAAATCAGATTTATTTTTCGCAGGCAACAACATTTTAAAAAAATTTAGGTTCTATAACATTGCAAAAATGCACGCACTTTACGTAATATCTCAAAAACGGTGCATAGCAAGAAATATCTTTATGGGACAAAAGTTGTTCGCAACAAAATAATGAACAAAAATCGTCTCTACAAATTTTCCCGTATCTCTTACCGTTTCGATGAAGCCTTTACTTTTTTCTCAGTGTGTAGTAGGCCTTCAGTACTAGTACTACTACATATATTAACTTAAATTTAAAAAAATATTTTCTGCTACAACCTATGATTGTTTTTATGCTTCGTTGTGTTTGTAGACGGACAACAAGAAAGGATTTAAAAACATTTAAAACCATTTTTATCAGCAATTAGTCACCCTACACCCGACTATTACTGTAAGACACATGACACGATCGTTTCACTCGTGTTAAAGTTACGTTCGGCAAATTTATTTAGAAGAAATAGAAACCTTTTACAAAAACATATTTTTGCTCTAGCCTACAAAATAGCATGCAACATTTACGAACTTGACAATTTAAATCTCAACTATACGTACTTTTTTTTTTTTTGTTTCAAACATGCGTGTTTCGGGCCATGTATGCGAGGTTGCCAGTTCAATTCATTATGATCTTATCGAGAATGTTTTCTTCCATAAGGATTACACAAACAATTACGAATGATGATGCAAACTATTCCGTCACAATAGTACCGCACACTCATAAATTGGCAAATATGCTGAAGCACTGTCTGAGTTTTAAATCTTAAGAAATACATGTCATGCAAAAAAAAAATTAAAACTGCTACAATAAAATAATAATAATAACATTCAAGTTCCAGCCGTAAAAGGTAAATTAATATCTGTCATCTTCACTGCCAGACACGTGCTCCTTGTCAGCTGAAATGTTTTCCTTTTCCATTGGTGAAAAAAACCTGTGTAGTGTAGCTTGCTTCCTGCTCTTCGTTTTCTTTTCACGGTAAATTTCTTGGTAAGGTGCCAGTGCTTCCATTACAACTCTTCACTTTTGAGCTGCGAGCTGTGTCAGGATCATTATCTTGAAGAAGCTGAAGTGCCTTATCAATGTTATCAAATGCTTCTGCCATCACTTTAGTGGTTAACTGCCGTTCAGCCCGAGTCATTTCCTCCTCATCACTGTCGACGGCATCGGGATTGTCAAATAGTTCTTGTAGCTCCTCGATTGTGAGCTCCTCAACAGGGGCTGTGAGAACTTCCTCGATGTCGTCGGCCTGGATGTCTGTGAAACCTGCTTGCCTAGCGATGTTGACAATGTCTTGGTTTACATCCAGTTTTTCACCTTCGAACACCGCGAAATCTGTGACGAACCCTGGCAATATTTTTTGCCACACACCATGCATGCACTCTGAAGACACTTCTTCCCAGGCCTTGGCGATGTTTCTGATCGCGTCCAGGATGTTGAAAGAGCGCCAAAAGTCCTTGATGCTTGGTTTTCCGTCGCCATCAGTAGCATCTAAGAGCTGACGAAATGTGAGGCGTAAATAATACGCTTTGAAGGCAGCAATGACACCCTGATCCATTGGCTGTATCAGGGCCGTGGTGTTCTTGGGCAGGAAGACGACTTTGACATTTTCATCCACATGGTCGATGATGACAGGATGTGAAGGAGCATTGTCGACAAGAAGTAATATCTTGAAAGAAAGGTTTTCCTGTGTGCAGTATGCCTTCCATTCCGGTATCGCATGCTGTAACAGCCACTCGCGAAACATCGCACCAGTGTTCCACGCCTGTTTGTTTGCCTTGTAGATAACAGGCAAATGCTCTTTGGAAAATCCCTTCAACGCTCGTGGATTGGCAGAGCGAGCAATTAAAAGCGGCTTCATTTTGTAACTGCCTGATGCATTTCCCCCGATCAACACAGTGAGACGATCTTTAGCTGCTTTAAAGCCAGGTGCTGTTTTTTCTTCCTGCGAAATATAGGTTCTGGCTGGCATACGTTTCCAGAACAACCCAGTTTCATCCACATTGAAAATTTGTTTCGCAGTGTACCCTCCTTCTTCAATAATGTTCTGTAGTTCTGGGACAAAAGCTTCGGCTGCAA
>PNEQ01071313.1:0-54525 GCA_003012365.1 Medauroidea extradentata
CCATGGAATGACAGAGTAGAAAATTCTAGAAAAAGTGATGCAATCCAACCGGAAGTGATGCAATCCAAGATGGCGACTACAAAGGTCAAGGTCATCCAAGATGGTGGTCGGGTGACGTCATCCAAGATGGCCGCCGTAAAAGTCCCCCAGTCCCCCTCCCCCCTCCCCTGTCCCAGGAGGAACATTTTACATCTACTACTCGTGATTCTATTTATTAAAAAAAAGTATAAATAAAATTTGTTTGAAAAATATGTGAGTATTTTCTGCATTTTATTTATATTCATTTTTCTTTCATTCTAACGAATTAATATTTACCGTTCTGTTAATTATGATTGATGTTTTATTGTTAACACAAAAACTTTTTTTAAGGTAATGAATAGAATTGTGCCACATATTAAATGTAAATTTCGAGCAATATATGTTCATAACCTAATTACCTTTAAGAAAATGGCAGTTTGCAATGTCTTGGAAAGTGATGTGTAACCTACCTCAAAGGCGTATCCGATACGTAATTAATTACAATGAAAAAAGAAAAATTGGGTATCTTTCATCACTACGATGTTACTTTTTTTTACAATAATAGTAAATAGTTTGTTTAAAATGTATGTTCAGACTTGTATCTGTGCAGCTACGTGCGGCACGAAAAGTATATATATTTTTTTTTCTGCGCGATTCTTTATCATCTGGCTTGACGCGTTAGAAGTCCACTTTAGTACTTACGTAATGTTACTATACGCAAGCCACTATCCGCTCGGTTTACTATCCCTCTGCCGGCTGGAGTGGAAAGTAATTGGGGTTAGTAGTTTGAAATACCGACATTAAGAAATTTGAAGTGTTACTGATTAACGTAAATTCCACCTTTTGTGCTCGTAGAGTGAAATAACTAGTAGGACATTAATCTCTTACAATTAACACAATTTTATTTGGTATTATGTACTCTTGTAAATTAATAAAATATTTTGTTTAAAACAGAATGAAAATAGAAGTCAGAACACATTTTTTTAAAATAACGTTTTTACGAAATTTGAGCGCAAGTCTAGTATGTTGTTAAATTTCATTGTCAAGTTTTTCGAAAAATATTTACAAAGTTAAGTCTATAGAATTTGGTATGCTAAGTAATAAAGGGAATATAATTATTCATAAACGTTAACTTTTATTAAAAAGCACAAGTCACAAAGGAATGCCGTAAAATATGAAACGGAGAGTATAAGGAACGCAACCATGTCAGAAATAGGAAATAAATTATCCTGGTAAGTTACGCAAGAAATAACTATGCAAAAAGTCGAATTAGTTCAGGATAGACTGTGGTAGAGCTTAATTGCTTTGCGCACTTTGGTGATTAAAAATTTATAAGCTGATCATTTTTATTTTTTATGAAAATATATTTAATGAGAATTTTTTTATAATAAATCATTTTGTAAATGGCGATTTTTTTTTTTTTTTCGTCGCTAATATTACTTCGTTGGTGTTGAATTTGGTTCTGGCACGTGTCATTTTCTGGAAAATGAAATATATATTTAGTATTTTTATTTTAAGTGTGTGAAAAGTATAAAGATAAAATTTTTTGTTTGTTTTCAAGAGTTAACGAAAAATTAAACTGGAGTGGGGGAAAAGTGTAAAAGAGTGGTAGGGGACGACTAAAAGTTTTTTAGTCTAGGACGCTAAATACCTTGCACCAGGATAGGACGTTTTCAATCGGGGTTTGCGTTGTCAAAGTGTACCCTAAATTCCGTCATTACATGGAGGGTACGTAAACTGTTACACTTATGAGACCTCAACCAAAGTACTTTTAATAAAATGCCAACCGAAAATTGGTTTGAAAATAGCCAGCGAAAACCTTCGCGTGTATAGACTAGCCTAACTTATATTTTATTAAAATGTTTTTAATATTTTCTACAGTTACCTGTGCTAGTTACTGTTAACAATTGTTTGGGGTCAGCCAGTATTTCTGGAACGGGCACGTTCGTCTAATGCAGTTGGCTAATCGCCTTCGTTTGAAACCACCTCACACTGCAGCTGTACTGTACGGATTAAACTGTGCCATTCGTGCGATCAAGCACTCTTCACTGGTAGTTAAGAACTGCCTCTCAAATATAGGCAGTACAGTTAATAGGCTAGAATCCCAGCGGATATTACAGGTTCTTGAGCAACTTATTATTTTCAAAGTCAACGTTTTAAAACTTCTCATGCTCTCATTACTGCAAACCTTTTCATAGCAAACAGCAACATACTTACAGAAACACTGACAGGCGAAATACCGTTAACATTTACAACGGCCACGTCATGCCAGTATTTAGAAGTGAGAAACTTATATTTGTGGGGGAGGTAAACACAACAGACTGAAAAATGAGCAGAGCAAGTTCAACAAAAGAATGCACAGACAATGGCGAAGTAACAGTTGTGTTGAAATGACAAGTTGATACGTTAAATTTGAATGCGTTACCTGTGAGTGATTGAATGACTTCTGTAGTTCTGATCTGGAAGGTTGCAATCGCCTTGGTCACTATTGAGTGTATGGTACTGTCTGCACCACGGTGTCTGCACACATGTAATTCTGCTCTTCTTAACCATTCCTCGCTTCGTGCCAGCGTCGTAGTTCTGTTAGTCGTGCAGCCTTGGTGCAACACTGCTGACTTTATCAGCCACTTCCGGCACCTTCGATGAAGACCGGAAATGAGGTTGGGTTGCCTAGCGACGCATATTCCCAGCAGAAACACAAGTGATTTGGTACATGTAAGCAGAGATAAGAGAAGAGTACAGATGGAGCATTAGCAGCCGATACTGAAGCCAAGCTGAATTTGTTTATTCAGGTTGCAATATGGCGGAATGCAATCAGCTGTTCCTGTATATGATTGAGAAACAAGGTTATGGTTGGCCAACCCACAGTCCTGTTATACTAGTTGCTATGGTAATAAATAACATTTTTCAGGTTCCAATATGGCGAATGGGGTCCTCCCCTTTCCGTCTCAAGGCTTCATACCACTCGCCTTGGAACATACCTTACGCTCCATCTGTATGTTTCTCTAATCTCTGTATGTAAGCAGTGATTTTAAATTTTAGTAGATTTGTTAAAAGTTTTTATAATTAAATAAGTAACATCATTTCAATAGTTTGTTTGGTGTGCTTTAAAATTTCTTTCAAGCCGTTAGAGCTGCTGTTGTGGTGTACTGCGAAAGCGAAACTCGGAATGAAAATCTAGTGTTGTACGTGTAGTGCCAACTAAGAGACGTGCTAGTGAAAATATAATATATTGATGTACCGTATGACATGAGTGATTGTACCTGGGTCTTAGTGATATGATTCTATTACCTGTACGTAAGGCATGGGCTTGTTCCTTAGTTTTGTAGTTAGTTCGAAATTTTTTTAATTGCTACCTAATACTAATATAAAAATTTTGCTCCAGGGTTTTGACACTAATATTTCATAATTTGTAGCCGAATTTTTTTGTAGCTATGTACTAAACGGTTTTTTAGATTTCGTCACCCAAATTACCACGTTTTTTGTAGTGAAAATATACCAAAATGAAGCAAAATATTTTTTTTGCTGACGAATGGTATACATTATTTTTAAAAACGCATCCACAGTACTGTGAATCGTGGGACTGCACATTGTTTCAAATTTTTTCAAAACTAAAAAACGAACGAACAATCTTAAACTGACGTGTAGTACCGCACTCCCTACATAGCCTAAACAGCTGTACCTAGCGTGTTTAGCGTCCAGGGAGGGTGATAAGCACCCGTTTAAGATACAGCTATTATTTTTAATAAGGGACTAGAGTACGTTTTTACTTCTATACATTACATAAACTCGTTGATAAATTGGGTTTTTTCTTCATAAAATTATATGCCAAAATTAATTTCGTATTCTATCAATTCGACTGTGATGTGCGTGAAAATGAAATCTTGTAACTCTTCGTCTCGGTTAAACCTTCAGATTTTTCGAATCATTTTCCTTTCCTGCCTGAGGTAATAGATTAAGCTGTCCTGAAATTCCTGGCAAGCATTGCCCAATATGCTGCTGAATAAATGTAGTATTAATATTTATCGAGCATACAAGCTATGGTAGTTCATTGGGCGCTTTAGTGTATGCTTGGACGAGAAGCGTTTTATCGGAGCCGTTGGCCGTAAACAGGGCTATTGATCTAGTAAAAGCCGCGTGCTGGACTAGGCGACTGAGAACGGTACTATTAATCTTGGTACCGGTCCACTTCGCTGCATGCAAACTTGCATTTGTCGTCCTTGAACTTACAATGCGGCATATCGATGGTTAAAAAGTGATACCTCGTACCTGCAAAGTGCCAGTTTCTCAGTAGAATAGAAAGAACTGTATCAAAATTCAGCTTTGCAAATTATTGATAGCTGTTATAAAAATAATATAAATCGCAATTGTTGCATGTAATGACGTCAAATTTTCAAAACCCATTTACCTGTGAACCGTTTCTTCACTCCTGAAAAACAATAATTTTGCAGATACAAGATATTGCTTCTTAGCAATCGACATACGGCAGTTGTGAAACGACTGAAATTAGTGTACCCGTGTTCCGTTTGCCAATATCGTTGCAAGTTAACGGAGCCACACGTTTGTGGGCACCTTAGCCGAGACCACGGTCTTAGAAGTACAGGTCTGTACACTCGGCTATACTATTCAATGCTTTATCTTTGACCCCATTATGACTGAACGAAACTTCTGGCGCCACTGTCGTAGTGGGGCTGTTGTAAAGAGAAGTTCGTTATTTTAATAAAAACTGTAATGGTTCAAACGTATTCTGGTTTAACTTAAGTCAGTTTGTAACATTTGTACTGTAAAAATATAATACGTGTAATGTAGAAAAAATAATTACTAGCACGAGTGTGCTAGTGGCGCAACTAGTTTTAATTCATTTTTACGGTTAATGAAGGAACTAAAGTCAGTAATAAGGGGGGTTAATATTTTATATCAGTGTCCCGACCTGAACTTCTAAGACCGTGGCCGAGACAGTGCTAAGTCGCTGTCGTCGTAAACGTAGCGCGTCGTAATACATCCGCGGTCGCATTTTGTTAGGTGCCTTACCAAAGTCACGTTGCTGTTATGACCAGAACAAAACATAAGTTATCGGCCTGCAGCTCGCGGCGGCCGACGACCGAGAGTTGTTGCGGCGCGGGCGTTGTCGGGGGGCTACAAGCTGACCGTAGCGACACTTTACTGCTACTGACTCCAGCACATAGAGCTCGCTAACAAAAATACAAAAAAAATTGATTTTATATACGTAAAGCTTTAGCCAGTGTCATGTAGTTTCTTTGTGAATTATTTCCTTTCATTATGTTGATTGGTTTTTGCGGATGTATGGACTAAAAACATGCAAATTTTGACTTCGAAAGGCCATTATAGAAAAACTGGCTAAGCTTAAAATTTTTATAGGAGGATAATGTACTCCCAAGTATCGTCTGCAAAACTAACAGTGTTTCATACAAATATAAAATAATGATTGTTGTTGGTGAAGACACAGACGGCGGCCGGCGGCGGAGACGTGATAAGCACATAGATTGAAGTGAGGCAAGTGCTGCGATCGGCAGCGTGGTTGTACGGTGTGATTGCAGATAGAAGAGACGGACGAGCAAGCTAGACTATTACTATAAATAGTGTCATATTTCTGGAAGGAAATAGATGTTGAGAAAATCAAATGTTAATAGAAATAAAAATAATATTCCACAGAATTTTGGATTACATCTAAAGAAGTTTGTGCTATAATCTAATTATAGACTGTTCAAAAACTAGCTCAACATCCAAAAAATTCTGTTTAAATGTTTTCAAGTTCTCCACTCCGTTCAGTTTGGTTGCGCCCAGGACAGTAAATTTGCAACAATAATGTAAAACTGACAGGGTAGACATGGCTTACAACCATAAGAAAGAACTTATTTTTAGAGCAATTCGATCTGTAAACTTTCTGTTAATGCTGTATTCAGTAATACACGTCTATAAAACAACCGTAGCAGCTCGCCTTCCATGCAGACGAAGCACTAAGTAGATGCAGTAAGGATCACGTCTGACGGAGTTGGTTTTCGTGTTTGCAGTACAGTCACGCGAACACGCAAGGCGCTCGTACCGCGACGGAGTGAGATAAGAGGTCACAGCTAAAATTCAAGTCAAGGTCAACTGCCAAGTTGAATGGCCTAGACCTTGAAAGTCCCGGTCGTTTTAACTGTACACGGCAGCCTGTTTTTTTTTAAATCGGCATTTTTTTAGGTAATTTTCTTACGGACTGCTAGGCCCTTCAGTAACTTAGTGGTTTACATTGATGCGCCTTACGTTTTAGTTACAGTAAATGTAAAAATTATAATACACATTTTTTCTATAAAAAATTATACGTATGCAAATGTGTTTTGAATGGTAATGTTAACATTTTTGTTATTAGTAATTTCCGGTAATCGAAGATTAAAAATTGAAATAAAATAGAAATAAAAATTTTATTCCTTACATATTATTATGTAAGTTGTAGAAAATAGTCTTATCATTTTGGCTGCAATCATGCCTTCTCATAAAATAAGCCCTGCTCATTACAGACAGTGATGTAATCTAAATCTAAGAGATAGAAATAGGATTAGAGCTAAGCGTTTATTCTCTCCAGTTTTCGCCTGAAAATCATGATGTACGAACCGCAATGAATGCTTTACTTTAAAACCAAGGATTATTTTAACAGGACCTTAGGTAAGAAAAGGTATTGCGAAAATTTTCGATTCTACACTATTTTCACGAGTAATTATAACTACTACAAAAGGAACTAGTCTATATTTCAGCATCAGTTAAGCCGATGCTCAGAGGGGAAATGGCCTCGTCCCCTCCTCAGTATCGGAAAATATATAATGAAACGTAAATTCTCTAAGATACGTCAACATAATAGTAAAAAAAAAAAAAAAACAGTTTATTTCTCGTTGATTTATTTTTAGGAGTTTGGACAAATATTGTGATTTTACGTAAATTTCTACTTAGCATTAAACGTATATTTTGTTAACGGGTTTTGTAGTTACCTTGAGATTTCAATGTTTAAACACTCTGAAAACCTTCTTTGCTACAACGCGTTGCGAAAAGAAAAGTTTGATTTATGGCCATGTTCTTTAATTTATTTCAAACTAAAAATTTGTAAATAAATGGTTTGAAAAAACATGAGACTGTTAAGTCATACGGTATACATTTTTGCCAGAGCGTTATTCAAAATAATGTAGGCCCTACTGTTTGCGAGCAAAAAATTATTTTGCTTCATTTTGTTTTATTTTGACCACAAAATATGTGATATTTCAGGGGCAGAAATAAAAAAAAATCCGTTTGGTGTATTGCAACAGAAAAATTCAGATTCAAACGATGATATATGTCTTACAACTGTAAGAATAATTTTTATTATATATTTGTCTTTATTTGCGTTTAAAAAATAGTTTCGAAACCACTGCAAAACTAAAGAGCGAGGCCTTAAATACGAACTGCATTGCCTCTACTATATATTTTTGTTTAATATATACAGTAATGGCAACAAAGAGTTGTGCTGCCAAATATTGCGTGAAGAGTGAATCCTACAATATGGGAAATTACACTTCGGGAGACAGACTTGTGAACTGGGAACTTTTAGCCACCACTACTATTATGTCAGATAAATCGTCTCCACCGCCGGGTATCCAAACGGGGGAGTGGAAGTACACCGATATAGCACGTTTGCAACGTTCGCCAAGCCCCCCCCCCCCCCAAATGAGAAAATTGGGAGCTCTGAAACAATTTAACATAGGCAAAACAAGACCTAAGTACCTAAGTTTATAAAGAATGTGGGAATGTTGACAAGTGTCAAATGCTTTTCTCAGATCAAAACATATTGCATCATGTTGATCCGATACCGAACTTAACACAAAATTAAAATGAAACGGTTACAGCATTGTCATGTGTACAATGTGCGTATACGGTGTTGTATGGTGTCACGCGAGTTCTTTTTTACGCGTAACCGCTTAACTTACTTCCGTTAAATGTCTGAGCATGAAAGGAGGTTTAATATTCAGAAATAGCGACTCCTGTACTTTGGCGCATCGGGGCCGAAACCCTACGTCACCAATAAATGCAACCAATCGCTTATTTATTTGACCTACTGCAAGTATATTACTAACTGTATCCTCGAACAGTACCAATTACTGTGCAGGTATAAACGAAAAGCAACGATTCAGTAGTAGAGATAAACGTTGCAACACTTAGAAACTTTGTCTTATAAAATTTAATATTTCTGTGTGCTTGTTAGAACATGTTAACGCCCCTCAAAATGGCTAAACACAGCCTTTTTGAAAGTTTCGGTAACTACGAAGATAAATTCATAAAACAAAAAAAAAAAAAAAAAAAAAAAAACGTGCGTTGGCTTTTACTAAATGAAATCCACCAAGTGTTTCCAGCCTTCTGGCAGGGTCGCTAGGTGGGTGAGAGAAGGCCAGGATGAAGATTGGGCTGGCTGATAGACAAGCTTGTCGCACGTCTCCCCCCGACCGGAGGAGTGTATGAGGTATAAGTGTGGAGCTGGGACGGAATGAGATGGAGGGAAAACGGGAGTACCCCAAGAAAATCCGTCAACCAGTAACGACGTCCGCCGCGTTTCCCACGTGAGAGAAGTCCAGGCCCGGACCCAAGCGAGAGTTCTAACCCCTCGACACTATGGCCCCTTCTGTACTACGTACTAAAGGTGTATTGGAAAGAAAGTGCTGTGAAACCTTGCACGCAAGTTTAGCTCGCTGCGAATATAGGCGATATGCTCCTCGTAGAGCGTGGTACTCAGTTATTCCCACACATCAAGCGCAGAAATTCGATGTCTATGCACAAGACATTTAAACACCAGAGGAAAAAAGTAATAATACTAAAGCATTACACTCCATTTGAGTGGGTTTGCTGCGCGTTGAGGTGATATCGCATTATTGCGGCACCCTAAGCGCTCCATCGATTTTGTGGCTCACAAATTCTGCCTCTTTAGAATTATCAATTCTTTTGTAGATTGCTTAAAGTTTATTCCTAATCTGTTTACTCCACTTATGGTTCTATCATAGGTGAAGTGTCCTGCTGCGCTGCATGGTAAAATAGTGTATGTACGTAGCTAGCAGCTACCAGCAACATTACGCCAATTAGCACGTAATTAAGTTGGTCTTAAGACTCTAATATTAACACCTTCGTCCTGGCCTTCAGTATAGCAAGCAATGTGCACCAGTGTTGCCAGACCGACCAAATCCCCACT
Source organism: Medauroidea extradentata (assembly GCA_003012365.1). Classification (NCBI taxonomy): domain Eukaryota; kingdom Metazoa; phylum Arthropoda; class Insecta; order Phasmatodea; family Phasmatidae; genus Medauroidea; species Medauroidea extradentata. The sequence continues at coordinate 9,224 of PNEQ01071313.1, forward strand.
CAAGCCTAGTTACCTAATGAACATGCGTGTGTATATGCATATATGCTGACAACTTGACAAAATGAGTCCATCCCATTTTGCGGACAGTGAAACGTCAGATAAAGTAAAATATAACTTAATGTAACATATAAATATTAGTTTCACATTAAAAATTGCTTTTAACTCGACTAAGTTTATAAATGGTCAGATACATCGATACATGCCACTAATAGTATACATTTCACACACACGAGTGAATAGATAAATATAATAGACGATGGAATTCCACACAAATTCCGAACAGCCATTCATTCCAAGCATAATTCCACAAGCCATTCGAAATTCCAAACATTTAGTAGAATCATATTCAGTTCACAGCACTCGGCTAGACGCCAACAACTGGAAAGCACTCCCACTAAGAACTAAGCAAGACTACAGACTTGCTAGCCACTCGCTCGAACTACACAACACTTAGAATGGTGCTACACTGCAGTAGTGCTCCTCCACTCCGCGAATCCTGCAGGATGTTCTCTTACCTTTCCTTTTTCGCTTTACAGTAGGACTTCCGTTGCAAATGAATGTCTGTGATTCTGAATACTGCTTTAACCGACCTGAGTGACTGCAGTCATGGTGTGTACTATATTTTGCAAATCGTGTAGACAAAGTCCTTTCAAGCAATTTTTTTAAGCAGGTCTCTCGTGTAAACAGGTGAAATATCCAGTCATGAATTCTCAATTCCATTGTCAACAGCTTACGTTACGTCCATTTCCTGCAGTACACACACAGTCTACCAAAATAATTCCAGCTGCTAAGTTACCAATCGAAAAATAGTCTTCCTGGTAGTACAGCTTGAGCTAAGAGTGTTAAAAGCTTTGTGTCCTTAATTCTTATAAAACCTCCAGGGACGATCTCGCATTAGCTGCATCATATCTATACGTAATGCACTCGACGGGAAAAGTTTTTTTCCCCACCAGCAGTGCACAGCTACGACGGGCAGTAGGTTAGTAGGCTTAGATCATGCTTATTTCGCTAAAATTTTAAGACCAAGGCACAGTGGAGCCTCTAAAGTGTGCTTATTGTCGACGAAAGAAACTTATTATTCGTAAGACTGACTAATTGTATTCTCATTATCTTGCAGGAATCATTTGTGATTAAGGCCACGGGCTTCTATTTACGTTTTTGCAAGTATGTTTTAAATCCTAAAAGGGAGCAGATTCATGGAGTGTCCATATGTGTTGATAATCGTTTTTACAATGTACCCAAAAATATTGCAAAACAGAAATATTCGCCGTTAATCCATTTAATTGAACTTTTTAAGTCTATAACTAGCCAAAGTTATGTAACTGTCACGAAAAAATTAGGCTAAATCGAGGGCTAAATAGTTAAAACTACTTCCAACACATGAATGCGAAAGGTATTACGATATTTGCTCTTTTTAAGGATTCTAAAAATAATACAACGCAAAGACAGTATATATAGGATCTCATGGCTTTGTTCCCTCATTTTACCTCGGCGTTAGAGAGCACGTGCAACCACAGGGCAGGGGTTGAAGCAGACGTCGCGCCGCGCTGGAGTGAAAGTGCAGGTTGGACGGCGACGTGACGTCCTCGCTCTGCACTGCATGGTTGCTCGACGACGTGCCTTCCCTCCTTGCACAACCGGTCAGTCGCCCTGGTTTCACAGTCTACCCTGCGGTCTTGTTCCCTTCCTCCTGCCATCTTGTAGACCGGCTCTTTTCCACCTTCCACAGTCATCCCGCCATACTCACTACTTGAAACATGCTAAATGTCATTTCAGATACTGAAAGCATTTCATTGTAATTAAACAATGTATTAACTTAACTGTTTAAACGGAGATAAGCTGATGTTGGCAGCATAGGAACCCCTGGTCGCCAAATGATAATTCACAGCGGAACACAAAGTTACGCCAGAAGATCTGTTAATAAAGAGCACTCGATCGTGGGATAAACTGTCTCGGCGACGTGAGACGTCTGCAGTGTGTCTGTATCATTTTAATGGTTTTAGAGGACTTCAATTAAATTATTCAGAGATAGAAACGTCTATTTGGAAATACACGTTTATTCAAGAGTAACACTTCCGTGTGAGGACTGTGTCAACTGCGGCAAAAATTAAATCCGTGGTCATGAATGTATCGACTGGTGGTCACCAATTTGAACAACTGCTCTAAGGCATGCAATTGCTCTGATGTGAATAATCGTATATTCCTTCTTAATGTCTTTACTAATCATCTTTTCTGCCCGACCCCCTTCTGTACAGTGTTCCTGTCCCAAGGCCAGTGGTTATGTCATACAAGAATCGTTCGGCATTTCAGAGATTCGTCTGTGCATGTGTAACAATTGATAATGTTTTTGTCTGAATGGGAGGTTATGTTCATCTGTTTCTTTATATCGTAGATGTGAAAACAGATCCGTAAACTGCTATTTTCACAGTAATTTTTAGGTTGCAGGATATTTAAAGCACCAATCAAGACAGGTATTCATACGCCCACTTAAAAATAATGATAAGCTGCAAGTTTACATTCATTTGCGCGTCACATTATAGTTAAATTTCTCTCAAACGAAAGTTACCACATTGACATAGCTTTGCTTGAAACAATGTCGCAATGTTTGTCAACTCAGTTTTCATACGCTCACAGAGAACAGTCCTCTGCACTGCGGCAGCAAATAATTTAATATTGCGTGTGTGTACCCTTCGTATGAATGTTTGCATCCAGGCGCTGACAACTCGCCTGTATGAGACATTTACCCTGATAGCAAAATAAGCTTGATTCAAGCTTGAATCAAGCTTGTCATGACAAGTCTGTAAGCTTGAATCAAGCTTGTCATGACAAGTCTGTAAGCTTGCAGCAAGCTTGTCATGTCAAGCCATAAGCTTGAATCAAGCTAACTAGAATCCACACGACAAGCTTGCAGCAAGCTTGCGAACAAAGCTTGATTAAAGGTTGCTGCAAGCTTGTAGCAAGGTTGCTGCAAGCTTGTAGCAAGCTTGCCTCGTACAGGGTAGGATACAACTGTGAAAAATAGGCTTGACTTAAGCTTGATTCAAACTTACCAAATTGGGCTTGTAATGGCAAGTCTAAATCAAGTCAATTGCAGGCTTGCCGCAAGCTTACATGCTATCTGGGTAGTGCGGACCATGTCATTTTATGACTTAATATTTAATATACAAGTTTGTTGTACATGCCTTTTCTGCAGCATGTGCACCTATTAGCACACTACACTTAATTTTAACTTTGATATTAGAGACAGATTTTTTTTTAATTATTGGTAATACTGTTTTTTCCTTATTTATTGTATCGTGCATTAAGATTTTGTTGCTTGGCTAATTGAAAAATGTATGCTTCAAATAATTAAAACAAATTAAATTTAACGATGTTTACTTACTTGAAATGTATAGTTTACGCACACAAATATAACATATTTGGTAGGTAAGTTGTCTTTCTTAAACTACGAAAAATTATTTTATTTATTTACAAGAAGAAAACAAAGCTAAGAAAGGATATTTTTGCTCTAATTATGTTTTTCTTTTGTAAGAATTTTGAAGTTTGCTAATGTCTGTCACGTCAACCTATTCTTTTATTTATTTATTTATTGTTCTCTATGGCAAACTATGAACATTTCAATGACACCCACTCTCACATGTTCATAGGTTGCTGTATTTTCTCAATCCACCACCGCCTTAATAAATATAGGCAATACTTTTCTTTATTTTAGGGTAAGTAAGTCCTTCTTTTCTGTGGTAGTATTAAAATTGTTCTGATGTAAGGTAGGATCCAAGCTTGTCACATGCCATAAAATGTTACTGTCGTGTCCCATCAGCATTCTCGCATTGTTCTAAACTTCAATTTTTATTTTTTATTTTTTTTAATTTATGCAAATTAACTGAATAAAAATTAATTTTAAAATTTTGTACGTATAAAGTATGGTATTATGACTGACTAAAAAAAAGTAGTCATGTACTGTAATATTCTGTCGTTTAAAAAGAAATTCACCTTGAAAATTGTATTTCATGTTGGAATCACGATACTGAATGACGCTTTCTACTAAGAGGGGTAAATTTATATATGTAGAAAACAGATGTTTGAAATGGCTATACGTCAAATCGGTCTTGGAATATAACATTTCCCGCAAATGATGCCTGTAACTGCAGAAACTGCCCCGCATCACATAACAAAAATGGCCAATTAAACGTTAAACATGTATTTAGCCTATTTTGAACTACTATCATACCAAAAAATAAAATAACAGTAAAAGTGCCTTGCTCATAGATGTAATTAGTCAAGTGGTGAGCGAGCAAGAGTCGACCGTTGTAGCCACATAGATATGTATAGGTGGTTCGGAATAAAGTGAGCACTAGAAAAAGCCCTGATAAAGTTCTATTTTCGGTCAATTCGTATCTTTCCGCACGTAACAGCTAACAACGGGAAATGTCTGACCTCCATGGACGTGTCACTTTATGCTTGCGCGTGTAAGATAAATTACGAAGTCAGTATGAATCGATACTGTTTGATAAAACAAAGTTTATTAATTATATGAAATACAATTATGTCGAGTTCATTTGTTTTTGATTCTGTATTACTGTTTTTAAATAGTAAAATACATGGAACTATTTTCCGTAATTTTGCTGCCAACCATACAAGCAGTAATGCAACTAGAGTTAATGCAGAATTAAATGCAGTAATGGCTAGTGATATTTTTCAAAGGTTACATATTTAGTGCTCACTTTATCTCGAACGACCTATAACTGTTACTATTACATGCGACGGTGGGTGTTCTGACCGATGGAAATGATGACCGTGTGCCCGAGGCCAACTAGGCGAGGTGATACTGCGGTGTTGTTCGCCACTGCCTACTGCGGTATGGAAGAGAGGGATAACACAACATCCAGTCCTGAACCACAGGAGGCAACTGTAAATGTTGACCTCCCCGGTCGGGAGTCGAATCCTCTACCCTTCGTCCACCAACCGGAAGCTCTAGTCAGTGAGCTCGGACCTGTTACACGTGTCAAGATCAAACGAAAGACGCCGGGGCATATTTTTTTTTTATTTGCCTTCCTTCAGGCCGCTGAGCGCCAATGCCCAATTCCATTTTTAGCCATTTTCACTCATTTTTTTTCTCTCTGACTTCAGGACTAAAGTAAAAAGTGGCGTCTATACACAAAGTGTTTACCTTACCTAGAATGAAACAACGATCCCAGAACTGTTATTTCCGGACATACGTGTGCGCGCACGAACATTGATTTTACATAAATAATCTTGCTAGAGACTCTTCTTAAATTAAACATTAAATTATTCTTTACATTAATTGCATACTTATGTACATGACCGTTAACCGTTTTCTGGGGGTAAGTGCAGGTTAGGGCAGGGCAAACAGTATACACTTAGGTATTTATGTAAGCCATTCGCAAGCAGATTTCAACTATTAATGTTGAGCTGCTGCTAGGTTATACTGTCCACGCCCACAGATAAGTTTCCGAAACTTAAGGTACGTATGCGAGTGTGTATGCATTACCTTAAGAACGTAGCGTGGTCCACACGAGAACTACATTAATCTCATTCCAGGAAAGCGTAAAGTGAAAATTGTCTCCGTTTCTGAGAAATAATATCCAGTCTCTGATTGCTATACATGAAACACGCGACTTACTTTCCAGAAGTGGTCGTGGCGTATATAGCCTATTCTGTGAATTTATATTGAAATTCCTTGAACAGAGCTGTGCAGCTCCATACAATAAATGAAATATTACTTCGTAAATTACAGGAAACTCAGGATAAAGATGCTTCAAAATATTTGTGTCATCACACATTTGCTAGATTTTGTACTGTATAAGAAACACCTAGAGAAGTTTACTGAAATTTTTGAGAATGGCAAGAAAAATGTGACGTTCCTTGTAGTCAGTCACACGAAATAATTTTTTGTTACTGTGGAATTTCCAATTTTTTTAGAAGTGTATAGGATGTGTGTGTTTGGTGGAGTGGGTAGGAGGGGATTTTATTTCCGAATAAGGTACGTAGATTTGATTTGAACTTTTGACAATTTACTAGCCTGGATAATACTAACGTTCTCTCATTTCCCTTTGTCGGCGTACGGACGGCTATCCGAAATTAGACATTAAGTTACCTTGAACTTGTTTATATTTCAGTAGCCTATGCCTCATGTTTTGTTTTCCATAGATTTAAATTCTAATTTCACCTTGTGTGTGTGTGTGTGTGTGTGTGTGTGTGTGTGTGTGTGTGTATGTGTGTGTGTGTGTGTGTGTGTGTGTGTGCGTGTGCGTAGACAATGGGATGCAGCACAAATGCAGCCGTGGCTTGGCAATAGTAGTCCATTACCTACTGATTAGAAAAAGTTATTATTCCAGAAATCCTAGTTTAAATTAATATCTTGTTAAGACTCTTCATTATCCTCACTTTTTCTAAGGTACAGGTGTGAAAATATTGAACAGAAGTTTACGAATGACACTTAGTCCATTTTACACTTAAACAGTTCAAACGCCCATCTATTGCTAGGGACATTTCGGCAGTTATACAGAACATTCGTCAGATACTTCGTGAATTCTCACCTTGTTCCAAATTTATTTTACGCATAGGCTATATTTGAAAGCGTAGGGCAAAGTGTCAATTTAGAACCGTTTAAGTTATCTGCGTTAGAAAATGTGTTTTGGTTTAGTGATGCATTACGGCATTCGTTATAACCAGCCTTGACTGTTAGGTGTTGGGTGTTAAGTGAAGTAAGCAGTTCGGTAATATTAACTTCAATACTGTATTTACACAAATTTTGCAATGGTGTTATTTCTAATTTCCACGCAGCTATTTAAGAACAATCAAGAATAAAAATAACTTGCAAGTTGCAACATGGCCCGTTCACGTATGGTAAAGCGCAGAGAACAGAATGATTACTAATAACATGAAAGATCAACTGAATGGTGGTTCTAAGGAGGTATAGAGTGCTATGTTCTAAGTCGGTTTCATTAGTTGCCCAGTAGGGTTACTGATTGCCCCTGCCTGTCTGAAAGTTTATATTTCTGATAAACTAGAGTAAGTACATCATCTCGAGGATTAACTTAATCAGCTATGCTTTTAGTTCTTCTGCGCGATTGGATAAATTGCTAAGATCAAGGGAAGAAATTAGTAGAGTCCCACCTCTTGTTGGTCTCTAGTCCGTAATTTGTTATATATGAAGCAAGAAAACGTTAGGTAATAAAACTTAGTGTGAAACGTCTCCGTTAGCTTAAAACTAAAAAAGGGGAAGGTGTCCCGAGTTTTCATTCTTACATATTGAGGGTAGTTTAATCTAGGTAGACATTCACGTAAAGCAGCAATTTTGCAATTGTTGAGAAGCAGCCGTAGGAAAAATGTCTACTACCAGTTGTTACAAGCACACTGCTAGTGCTTCTGCTAAACACTGCTAGTGCTTCTGCTAAACACTGATAGTGCTTCTGCTAAACACTGATAGTGCTTCTGCTAAACACTGATAGTGGTAACGCTAGAATGTGAAACAGAAATGACGCTCTTGAAGGGGTGTTCAGAAACGTCACCAAGCCGAAGATACGTTAAGGCCATGGTCTTTCATTTATTTCAAACAATATTGCAAATAACTCAAACATTAATGCTTTGAAAAAATTTAAGACTGTGTACAGTCGTACGATACACAATTTTGCCAGAGCGTATTTTAAAATAATATACCGTTTGCTAGCAAAATATTATTTTGCTTCATTTTTGCTTGTTTTTAAAACAAAATGTGATATTTCAGGGGCAAAAATATAAAATTACGTTTGGTGTAATGCAACAGAAAAATTCAGATATAAACGATGATATATGTGTTAAAACTGTAAGAGTGAATTTTTGATATGTAGTAATTTGCGTTAAAAAATATATTTTCAAAACCACTGCAAAACTAAAGAGCGAGGCTTTAAGGACGATATAGAAGCGAAGCCGGGCTATGAGGGACGAGATTGCAGTCGGTGCCTGTATGCAGCGAGCACGACCTAGTGTTCTCAGCCTGTCTGGGAACTAGTTTCCTTGTATGGAGCCGGGCGGAATTGTACCCCAGCGGCGGTGCGGCGAAAATGCAGCTCCATATTTGGCACGACGGCATCGTCTCGTGCCCTGCGACCTGCAGCGGCCGAACATCTGCATGTTCTCGTCTCTAGCAAGTCAGTGGAGCATAGCGCCAACCTGCTCCCAACAAACACGTCCCAAGTGCAGTGCCTGCAACAAGATTTTTTTTTCGGCGACAGTGACCTTGTTGCATTAATTAAGCATGTATAAATTAGAAACTATAATAATAAAACTTTAGTTTTATGTGCTTAAGTTAGCATTATTTAAATAACAAAATAAAAAAAATAATTTTATACACTTAAATTCTAAATCCAGGAGAGGGGAATTTGCCCCCCCCTCCGCCCCCCTAAAAGACGCCCCTGATTGATCTTACTTTCAGTAATAAAAAACTCACTAATGGCAATATATATATATATATATATATATATATATATATATATATATATATATATATATATATATATACCCCCTCTAATTGCTGTTCAGGAGTTTAAAAACTGTTAGGGTATTCTGGAATCTAAACTCTCAAATTATCCTCACCATGTAATAGTTGTTGGTGATTTCAATGTGCCAGGTATTGACTGGGAGAATCGTCACGCCCCAAAATATTGAATATTATGTTAAACAAGGACTATTGTTGTTAGAAAGTATTAACTCCCTCAATCTTACACAGTTTAACTTTACGAAACCATATAAATCCGTTTTAGATCCAGTTTCTTCTAATAGTTACATTACTAAAGTTTCCCGGTCTGCTGATCGTTTAGTTAGTGAAGATTAATATGCAATTATGTGTTCTTATCAGCTTTAAATCTCAAAATATATGTATACAAACAATCTATCGTCTCGTGGTTACCACAACGGTGACTATTTTGATAAAACTATCTGTACTCATTTACTCGTAAAACTAATCCTATAAAGTTTAACTATCTGGTAAATAATAGCAAAATAACACAATGATAGTGTGCATGACCTTGGAATATTATTAGATAGTAAACTATATTTTCATCGTCATGTTGACAATTCAATCTGCAATGCTCGTCGAACTTTATGGTTATTAATTTACATCACTAATACTTCTTCGCCTGATTCCTTAATAAGGCTTTATTTCGCTTTGATAAGGTCCAAGCTATATTACTGCTCTTGTTATTTGGAACAGCATTACCATTACCGACTCTAATCGTATAGTCAGTCCAATACAAATTATTTAAAATTATCTTTGATATTCTCTCAACAACTACAGCATTTTAATTATATATATATATATATATATATATATATATATATATATATATATATATATATATATATATATATATATTCTTACTGATTTTGAACTACCTACGCGCCAAAACCGTCAGCCGATCGCGAAGTCTGAGGAATGCGAGAAAGTTTTAAAGATTCACTTGGGTACACATTTCCTGCTTCGTGCGGTCTGAACTTGGCACTCGGCACTTTGGCAGGGCTGTGATGCGAGCAGCCCGCATGACCTTGCTGGCGCATGCGCAGTGTGCGCCCCTGTCTGGGGAACCCAGGTGAAGGGGGGCGGGGGTGTCAGATATTTGGTGCGCCTGTGGGCTGCCAGGCTTCCAGCCCGGCTTGCAACAGGCACGGGGAACTCAGGGGAGACCGCTCTGACTACTCGCACGCCATTGGCTGTCAGCACATGACGTCACGCAGCAGAGACCCGTACAGTGCGCCAAGCTACACTGCACTAATGACAGATGCAACCTGTCACTCCACTCGCTCGTTTCGCGACGTCACTGCAGTAAATTGTACTAATTAAAAGGTAGTTGAATATGTGTAGTTGACAGCATAGCGATGTGATTTTCTTACCTATATGACTTCCATTTTTGTTTCTAGAGTTTTTTTAGTCTGTATTTATAAAGAAAAAATTTTAAGACATTTCAAAAATAAAAAAACGCTTTAAATTTTTATTTTTTGTGAGAATATAAACCGATCTAGTGTACGGGTCTAACTTGTAACGAAAAAAAAAAAAATTATTTTTAAATATTTTGAATGATTTGTCTTAAAGATGCTTCATTTATAACTTATAAATTCTATTAGTTTGTTCCATTATTCCACTGTTACATTGTTACATTAATTATAATTTCAAAATTTTTTTTGTCAAACTGAAAATGTCCGTGGCCCCGAACCGGCAAATGTACTCACTTGAGCTGATATTTATACGCACGGACCAACGGTTACAATTCGAATTGTTAAAGTTCAAGTAGCTGTCCCATGCACATTTTCTGCAATTCTACCGGAAGGGGGGGGGGGGGGACGAAAATGTGTTCCTTGTGTTATTCGATCTAAGAAAGTTTTAAAACTACTTAACGATACTTTGTATGCAATAGGAGGGCTAGTGCAAGTCGAACTGCTGCTTCTTGAAAGCACTTCCTAGGACAGAAGTAGGAAGTAAACTTAGTGTATCTCTTAGGGTTATAAGTTTGTGTTAGTCTAAGATTCCGACAGGCATGATCGAACACAGTGCCCAGTCCAGTTGCGAAAATGTGCGGTTCATTGTTCGTCCGCGGAGTCGGTGAATAATTTCAAACCTGTCAAGTTAAAAATAAATAAATAAAATAATAGTGGATTAGGTAAGTGCATTACTATTGGACTAATGAACTTGCTTAACTAATCTAGTGTATTCCATTATGAACTATTGAAATGGTTGCAGCGTCGAGCAGCTATTGCAGGCGATACAAGACATCGTTTCATTCTAGGCAGCTACTGATTGCAGGAAGAATTAGCGTGTTCTCTGACCTGTAGGCTAGCCTCTAGGAATATCTGTGTATTGAAGCAAACAGCTGCTCCTCATTGGTAGGTCTCTGACACGGTGATGCCACATGATTGCGTTTGCATTTGGTTGCTCCCTTCACGGGGTGTCCAATAAGTGGACAAATCGCGCACCGACACAAACTTTTAATTCTGGCTTGTGCTTAAAAGAAAACGCCAATTTTTCAGGTTCCTTGTCAAATTAGTAATAAAAGTGCATTCTCTTCCTCACTTGTATCACATAACACTCGTTCGAGCTAGCGTTCTGAAAGTGTCTTCACAAACTCCTCCAGAATGCAGCTGCAATAATCCGTTTGCTGTCGAGACACATGCAAGCAAGCGCAGTGGCCACTCATAGTAGCCTAACCATGCGTAGTTTAACCATTTTCTGTTTAACATGCACCAATATGCTCTTAAGGGGTATGTATGGAAAGTTACGGTGTCGAGCGAACGACTGGAATATGCAATCGTCGATAAAATCTCAACTGCTTATAATAATTCAGTGGAATTTTTTGCCGAGTAGATATGTATATTAACTGATATTTATTTATGTAGTACTGGGCTTTAGTACGGTTTGCTTCCGAGTAAAAAATTAAAAACGGTATTTAGAAAAATATGGGATTGAAACCACAAATCCCATAAAAATTTAATTTTTATAACTTTTAATTCGATAACAGGACTCTATAAACCGAAATTCAAAAATATTTGAGTTTTGATTTTTAAATAATTTTAACTCGCGCAGAGGTTTTCAAAGAGATAATTTATTTTAAGATCAAAAGGTGAATATTTTTGAAACTCGGTTGTTTTAGAGGGCTAGATATTATCGTATTAAACATTATAAAAATTAGAGTATTCCATTTTTATGGAATTAGTGGTGTCAATACCTTATTTTTCTAAATACTGTTTTTAAATTTTTACTCGACTGCAAAGCATACTGCCGACCAGTGCTCGCCAATAGAATATCTACGCGGCAACAAAATTCCATCGAATTATGAGTAGTTTAGATTCTATCGACGATTGAGTATTCCAGTCGTTTGTCGGGCACCTTAACTTTCCATACCCGTTACGTGCCGGATGTAGTTTTGTACGTGAGAGGCGCGGTGTCAAGGAAGCTATAATTGTCGCACTGCCACGCTGGACCAGCGTCGACAACCTTGAGTAATGCTCGGGTCGTACTTTTTTTCCCGAAAAGATCGTATAAAGCTTTTCCAGGATCGTGCATTAAGAATAAAAATTTCTTAAGGCCTTTAAATGTGGATAAGACTTTCAAAAACATAAAACAGAATTTTTGCGTACAAACTAAATTGTAAGTCAGTAGAACCGAAGTATACAGACGTTAAGTGCAAAAAAAAATACATCGAAATTCACAAAAATTTTAAAATGGGAACTAAAGGCCTCTAGATAACTCGGAGAGAGAGAGAGAAACATTGACGTGTGTTTTATGGAAACATCCGTTACCGTAGGTAATTACTAATTATGAACAGAGCTGTGCTCAGAGTACAGAAAATGCTAACAATCGTACTGTTTTAGTACTATCCGCTACTTGGATCGCAGATAGTACATTAAAATAAATTATCGTATTTGTACGATCAGGATCGTACTGTTGGCAACGTTGCGCTAGGCAACCGCTTCTACTATATACGCGGAGAACTAAACTCGCGTGCAGTGTTTTCATAAGATGTTCTTGCTGCGTGACCTAGACCATGATCCATCATTTCTACTTCTTACAGGATAATTATTTTCTCGTTCTTTGACGATAGCAGATATCGAATAACTGTTTCACAGTTTCCTTTACAATTGATTTTTCTGTGTAGTTTAATTTTTTGTAGTTGAACAAATTATGTGTGTAGATTTGGTTTACTAATTCGTTAATTTTTTATTGAAAGACATAATAAACATAGTATACGCTGTTTTTGACAGAACTGTGCAACAGTTTTCGAATATGTGCTCTCGTTAAGGTTTAAAAAATAATATTTGTTAAAGCAGTAGAATTTATTGATCATGGCAAAGTGTTAGCGGCCCTAGCGTGGAACGGAAAATATTTTTTCTTTTATACTGTTAAAAATGTTTCCAATTTGTTTACCTATGAAAATAAGACACCCCTAAAACTGTGTCCCTATGACTTTAATAATGCCGTCCGCTAATTAGACATGATTACCAAACTCAAGTGCCAAAAATGACTTTTTCACGTTGCTGTAGCTGAGAAAATATCAATCGTCATCGTAAAACAAAATCGTAGAAACTTACATTGGACTTAGGCACGTACTTTCCACAAATAAAATAACAGGGTTATCGCTTTGAGGTGTTCGACGGAAGTTATATGTAATACTTATCGCCTTCTAGTTTGCGTGCTTCAAGCGTAAAAACACTAAACGTCCACCGACACTCAAGCCGCGAACCTTCAACTTTATTTGTGGGTAGTTTATGTAAGGCCAACGCAGGGTTCTAGTTCTCTGTTGTACGAATTCAGGTTTGAAATTTTTGGACTTACAGTGCAATAAACTAGTTTGTCCCATTATGAGAGACCCTAAAATAATGTTTTAAAATAATAGAAGCATAGTTGAGAATGTAAGTTATATTTTCATAGATAAACAAAATGTGAATAATGTTTAGGGGTTTCGCGCGCAAAAAGAAAGTGCGACACGCTTGCGAGCCATTAGAACTAATTTTGTAAAAATAATAGGTATTTAATTCTCCTAAAAACGTACATGAGAAAATGCAGTGAAATAATAATGCCAGTGTAATTACGGTATTTAAACAGTGTAAAGGACCGCTCTCCCTTTTAGTTCCTCACTGACTATTGAATTCGCCCCTGGTTTCCATTCCAGAACAGAGTTCCCCAGTCCCCGTCCTCACTAGAGTATGTTGTTTTGAAGACACGATTGGGGTTCCAAATGGCATATAGTTACTTCATGTCATATTAGCTGCATGTCGTGAGTAGGGTTGAAGTAACCTGGACCGTGGAGCTCTACATAACGTACATTTCGCGAAACAGAGCGGCCGTGTATATGGAGTACGTGATGAGCGAGGAGGGGGAGGAGGAAGTCACGCCAAGCCACGTGCTTGCGGAGCCGCCTCGCCGAGCACTGTTACCGACCAATCATGTGATTGGCGCCGCAGCTCTGACACGCGGCAGAGCGACGCACGGAAGACACGCAACGAGCGGCCCCTCTAGGTCACTCACCCCACCTGCCCTCCGCGCCACCGAGGCCCCTGGGAGTCCGTGTTCGCCTCGGGCTGCTTGCCTGCTCTTGAACCTCACGCTACTCGCTGCAGCAGTGCTTTAGTTACTGTTTTAGTAGGCCTACTGTTCTTCTGAAACGTTGCAGAATATTTCATAACAAGTAAGCAGGGACGTGCCAACATAGCTCAGAAAAAAAGGGGAAGTGGGGGTCATTGGGGCGACTGTCCCTTCTTAAGTAAACACTTCGGGGTTGAAAAATGTATCCTGCAGCATCCCATTTTTTTTTTGTATTTTCCCACATTTTCATTTTAGAATGATATTGATTTATTGTAGCTGGGGGGGAAAATGTAGACGATTACACGCGAAGTGGGCCAAATTACATTGTTGTAGGAGACGTAGAAGTGTTTTTTTACAGTCATTCGCACGTTCCACTCACAAAAGTGGCACGTTCCTGCTAGCAAAGCTAGTTATACATAGAAAAAAAAATTGAAAATTTGACAGCTCTGTACAATACGTCAAGTTACGTACGTAATGTCTGAAAGAGGCTGCGTTTGTATGGGTCACAAAATCGAAATAGTACTAAGGTTTCAGCTGCAGAATCGCCTCTACGTTCAAGCCACTCTACTGTTTACATTGCTTTACTATTATCAGTTCTCCTAAGATTTTAGCGATGACCATATTGCTATATTTTGGGGGAAGTGTGGTTTTATTTTTGTGTCGTTCGAATCTTAGTGGTATTTTTCCGTATACAGCAATCTAAAAATATTACGTTTTTAGCAAGTTTGAGAGGCCCAAAATAATTTTCAAGATAAGCATGCCAAAATTTTAATTATAGCTGTTATTTTTATACACAAAGACAAAATATTGCGCATATAATCAAAATAATACTCGCCTGAAAGTAATTTTCTAATAAGCGTGGAGAATTTTTAAATTATAGCGACGGATTTTGAAGCGTGTTCTCTTCATAGATTGAAAAAAAAAAAAAAAAAATAACGCGCGTATCCTTAAAAGCAATAGTCGAGTAATAAATGCATTTCAAGCACAGTTAAGAAGACATCTTAAAACAAACTGTGTCCCGTAACTTCTAATAAACCCTTACAGGATTATACAAATGTAGTAACGGACCAGAATACCGAAATTCCTTTGTTTGGGAAGTCCATGTGTAACATGTTTCTTGTGCGCCATTACCATAAATACGACGCAAGTTTCTCGAGTTTTATTGACAGTATAAACTATAAGCCTATACGCTGTCAGATTGGCATAGTTCTACAATAAACTTAATGGTTTTAATTGCATGAGTGGCTGCGGCAGTGCTAAATCGCCAGAGGTTAAATATTTCTGAAACTAGTTTTCTTGCATGTGTGATGTACGTAGTAAGATATACTTGGTTAAGTTTACACATATTGCAACGTAAGCCAATGCTCCCATGTTTAGCTCATTTAGACTTTCAGGGCACTGTATTACAGTAACAGTCATCGTTTTGGTTGTTCGTAATTACCGTGAAGTGACGCTCCTGTAATTCTTAAATAAAGAAAATCGACGCCTTTTCCGCGTAATCGACGAATGTGTGTGGCATGAGCAAATAACACTATCTACATGAGACTATTGAATAAAATTCGTTTACGTAATGAACGGCATACATCTACTGAATAAAATTCGTTGACCTAACGGACAGCATAAATGAATACCAAATAATAAATCAGATTGATAAGCATTTTAGGTATCTACTATCAATCTACGTAACTGGTTGGTCGCTTTTTTATGCAGACATTTATTTTACAAGCGTTACCACAAAAAATAAAAGATATTCACCGAAACGTAGTTTATTCAACACAGTCGGCAAGAACACGTATTTCACATTTAATTTACTTGCGAACTCAGTGTTATAGGCATTATGGGGAGAGAAGTTACACTTGCATGGAGAGGAGGTTCTGTACAGGATGTTATGTTACAAATTTTTCGTAATGATTCTTTGCAAAAATTTGTAAAGTTACTTAAGGCCTTCCTCTCTATTTTCACTTTTCAAAGGATATTGATTTTTTTACGCCTAGACGAGAGCAGATATAAAAAATCTGTGTTGACAGTTTTGTTTTAAAATCGTGTTCTCCATGTTGGCGGATTATTTTTCAACGCAGTAAATACTATGGTTTTAGCTAATTATGAAATTTAATTAATTCTGGTTGACTTTTTAGTCGAAACCGTTTAATTTACTGTCTTGAAAAAAAATATCTTATCACGGCGAAAATATTTTAAACGAGAGCAGATATCATAAATCTGTCTGGCAGTTTTGTTTAAGTTTTAAAAAAATAATAGCGCAAAAACAGCAGAAACTAAAGAACTTGGCTTTTATGCAAGTTTTTGGTTGGCGGAAAATAGAAGAAATTCGCAATCGAAAATTCACACTGAAAACCAACATTTGTTAAAATAACCAAAACGAGGTAATACATTCTGGTGCGTTTTAATAAGATGTGTATCTGTGTAAAGTTGTTTCAAATACCCATCACCTTAATTTAAAAATGCGGTTGCTAGAACCTCCTTTTGCTCAATTTTCTACGTCCATCTTCTCGATAACTGTTCTCTTGAGGGTGCTGCAAAATTGGAGACCTTTGTTTCTTTATTGGATCCTGCTGCTACAAACGAGGTCATTTTATATTTTAAAAAAACTGCAATGGCTCAGAATTAAAAAAAAAAAAAAAAAAGGCTTGACCAACCCAATTACCTGCTAAAGGTGTGAAATCTGTTTACAACTACTTTATCACAGAATACAGGTCTTATTAAACCGCACCCTGAAATTATTTATTTATAATTATTGTTTGCAAGGGCGCCCATCTTACAGATTGTAAGGGGGCCAAGATCAATGTCAAAACGAACGGTTATAGTCGTATAAATTTGTAGCCACCCTGGCATATTTCGAAACATGAAACCGCGTACAGTAGATCACGAAACTTATCCAACTGCAAATATTTTGTTACACGTTTCATCAAAAAGCAAACCTAAACACATCTGTTAGGGGGAGGGGCTAAGGCCCCACCCTGCCCCCTCTTTATGGGCGCCCTTAATTGTTTATTTTAAAAGACGATGTTTTTCGATGTTCAAATTTAATCGCGAATATCTCATTTATTATTTTCGCCAGCCAAAAACATTTACTTAACTTTAACACATTTTTTACAAGCAATAATCTCCCAAGTTTGTTACATACTTTCATGAACACCTGAAATTTATGCACATTACCTCGAGCTAGGAGATTGATTTGTTGTCGACAGTTCAGATCGCCGCCGATCCCGATCTTGAAATGCGTTGGTGTGCTCGTAAATACTTTTTTTTTTTTCCACAGAACTTCCACATATACCCTTTGTGTCATTGTACGATAATAAAATGCACACTTCAAAATATGACGGAAAGGTAGTTTCACAGCATCACGTCAATTAGAAGAAAATTCATTTCGGAGCCCATTAAAAGGCTTTTCAACCAGTTCCATCTAGAATAACTTCTCACGCGAATCTTGTGAAACTACTCATCGAGCATGCAATGGACTTTGCTTAAAACTTTCCACCATTAAAAATACGGGGCCACCACAAGTGTGTCGGGCGAGTGATCCAAGATACCACTGCACGTCACGTCGTTTGTCTTGAGGAAGATACTATACCGCACCAGATGAGCCGGTCAACGTCGTCTTTGCCTCACTCACACAAACACCTAGCCATTAGACGGGCATCCTTTCATTGCAGTCATATTTTGCGTAACTAAACTGCTAAGACGCAATGTAATACATGTGTGGAGTACGAAAAAAATTATTAGATTTGTACATATAACGTTAATTTATGACTGGAGAGTGATCGCATTCTCAGCTTTGCAACTAACGTGTTATAGGTTGTTCACTATAAACCGAGCACTCAGCAGAACTTATAATTAATTAAAAATACGTTTTATTGGGCCAATGCATGTTAACGTTTAAGTGTGTTGAAATTTTTACACTGGTTTTTAGTTACATGGAAGTTTTCATATTACTAATAGTAAAGACAACTGCAAAAAAAATTGGATCTCATTTCCGTGCAAATTTTTTGTTTAAAAGCATTATTGAACAACAAATGTCTATAGCAGTTGCTTTTGGGACTATAGATGGCGGAGTAAGACTTCATTAATTAAAAAACTGAATTTACATACATGGATACACAGACCTTGTTTCGTCATTTCAGTCGCATACATATGCAGCATTTAAGTTAATGCACCTTTTATTAGAAAAAAGACTACTTATAACGTTCGCGAATATCTTAAGTACTTAGTCAGCTGTTCAAAGGTAAATTTGAGGTCTTGGTGGATGAAGAGGGCATGTCACATTTATGAACTTCTCAGAAACACGCAATTAAAATTATGTTAGAAGAAAAATTCCGAGGTGTCTTTAAACTTCTCAATACTTGTAATAAGTCCGAGCATATATAATGCAAATCTTCAATATTCATAAAGTTGAATAAGCTTTAAATTGCTATTTTCTCAGAAGTTTACAATTGTAACATGCCTCCTTCATCCACCAATGCCTTCAGTTGTCAAATGATTAGGGTGTTAGTTTACAATGCAATGCTTGTTAGCTGGTTGTGACCGTGCAGAAAAAAAACATTGTGAGTGATGTCAGAGCTTCACTGTAGACCAGGCTACTACCTAGTGGTGTTTGTCCTACGTCAGAGGCATAGGAATAAGGGACCGATTGTGACGTTATCGCCCGCCTCAAGCCCCTCGTCTCTGATATGAGCGAAGTACTGAACTGGCGTGTCGGCATTCCATCGTATACTTACTTTCGTGTAACTACGGTAAATTTTAAGATATTTTGACACATTTTATGTTTCAATGCAAGACAACAATTTACTGTGAATGTGGTGGACTGGAGATCTCGGGTTCATTTTAGAACAAAACGTGTATAGAACGACATTGCATTAAACATAGATAACACAAAAAGTAATTGCCCTCAGGACTGTCAAATTTTGCTGAAGTTAGCGTGAAACCGAGTATGTCAGGATTACAGTGTGTACACTTTACTGTCCCGGCCTTTAATTCATATTTGTTTTATATAAGATTACTTTGGGGACATTAATTTCACACATAACCTAAAAGTGTTACACAGGTAATACCTTCAACGTAGTAGTCTTCAGCGTATTGGAAGAAGTCAGGATACGCGCGAGTACTAAAAGACTGAAAGCATGCGTTAGTCATTTTCCTTATGAGGAAAAAATGTGTTAAACAGCCAGTGAACACATTGAACAAATGCTATTTGTAAGCATGGCTTTGCTAAAGTAGTTTCTGACATCTGACACAGCAGTTTTACTGTCGAAGATCTACGTACACCCCTGCTCCCATCAATCCTTCGTCCCTTTATCTGCCTCTTTCCGTCGTTATAGCTTCAATATTGTGTGGTTTCTTGTTATCGTCTAACAACGCACCCTCTGTGGCAGGAAATGTACTGGCCCATATCTCCGCACTTCCTGCTTTGTTGCCGATAACATCTCCCAGGTGCTACTTCATGTAGGAACATACTGTTCTCAACCTTAACTGTGGAGAGCACTACCGTCTGCCAATTCGTTTAAAAATTGAATTGTTTTTAAAACGTTTAATGCATGTACTGTCTTGTAAATGTTTAACAGGTGACTTGAAGTACAGTTCAGTGTAGTGTTCTCGCCTACCGATTTGTGTGACGCTTAAGACCATGTACAGTAGTTTTGCAGTGATTTAAAAAATATATATTTCAAAGCAACGTAATTTACATAGGGAAGAATCCCTAAGTTGTTTTGTCAAAAGTAAATCCAAATTTGTCTTATTTTTCGGCATTATTAAAACCCATCGGTTTTCAGATGTTTGCATCTTAAGCATTGCCAATTTTGCAATGAAAACAAGCAAAACTGAAGCAAAATATTTTTTTTTGCGAATGATGTATTATTTTGCAATACACTGACATCCTGTAGATTTTATTATTTTCAGTTAAAATCATTTTAAATATAGATTGTTTAAGGGTAGATATATCTGTTATGAGTAACTGTACGGTCAGGGGCGTCATTTCAGGTTTTTCTGCGAGGGGGGGGGGGGCAAAACATTTTTTTTGGCGACGGTGACCTTGTTGCATCTTTTTTTTTATTAATTAAGCATGTTTAAATTAGAAACTTTAATAATAAAGCTTAAGTTTTATCTGCTTAAGATTGTATTATTTAAATAACAAAATACACGACAAAATTATGCACTTGTCCTTATGAAATCCAGGTGTGTAATGCCCCCCCCCCTTTTTTTTTTTTTTTTTGCCTCTTAAATGACGCCCCTGTGTTTGTTATAAAATTTTGATAAATGTAAATTAGTTGATAAAATGCACCCTTGCAGTAAGACAAATCTGCTATGCTAGACAGAGACATTTCAGTGTTTGTTTGTCTACATAGACTACGCTAAATTTACCATCAAGTAACATAAAATTATATCATATAGGATTACTGTAACATACTTTCTGCTTTAACCTACTTGATAACGGCAATATATATGTTTGACGGCATCTTTTTTAAAATTTAGCGCGTGTTTCCTTGCGGGATATTTGAGATTCTCACGTGTTTTGGTATCCAACACGGCCGCCGAGTTATGGTTCAATTTGGCTACATTAGATGCTTATGTAAACCACACATGATCTACTCGATAGCATAGATAATTACTCTAAAATCGGTCAAGAACGTCATGCGATAAAGATCTACCGGCCCTCAAGATTTCTAAATATTTAACTCGATCTCGTCGCCGGAATCCGGATCCACTCAGATCGACCCTGCTCGGGAGCAGGGTAGACAGGCTGGCGGCTGCGCCAGTAGAGAGCAGACGTTTAACAGGAAAGCCCGCGCATGTACATAAAAAAAATATTTATTGCATATCTGCAAGGCGTTTTCACTGCACTTAAACGAAAAATATTATGTCGGAGAGGAAAGTGTAGAGCAGTTTATCAAGCAAAAATATCGCTAGGAAATGTATTTCAGGTATAGAATAAATTATATACCGTATTTATTAAGTTCCTAGGCCTTCAAATAACAGATACAT
Source organism: Medauroidea extradentata (assembly GCA_003012365.1). Lineage (NCBI taxonomy): Eukaryota > Metazoa > Arthropoda > Insecta > Phasmatodea > Phasmatidae > Medauroidea > Medauroidea extradentata. The sequence goes on from PNEQ01071313.1 coordinate 30,288, forward strand.
TTTTAGTTGCATGTAGTAAACACTCGATCAACGCAAAGTGCAGCGGTTCATTTTTAGGGGTTTGCTCTAGCATTTTTGTAGAACTGAAATTTATTCTATAGTTAAATTTGTTTTAATAAACCAAATACATTTTGAAAAAAATTCTGATATTCATTTACATAATACCAGAAATAGTAGTAAGTTTCATGTTCCACAAACAAGACCAAAACTATTTCAAAAAGGGGTGATGTACTCGGGTATAAAAATTTATAACAAATTACCATCTCATAAATCTATACTTAAGGAATATTTACTGTCGCACACATTTTACTCAGTAGAAGAGTGTATAAGATAATATTTAATAGCCATTATTACATAATATATTGATTGTGATGTTATGTAGCCAAAAGTTTTTAAATTTTAGTAAATTATTATATAAGTGCTTATGTTTTATATTTATTGTAAACTGTGTGTTAGTTATGTAGGCTACAGATTTGACATATTCCATAGCTATAAAGCTTATGCTTGTTAACAGCTCTACGGAATGAATTAATAAATAAATAAAACTAGTACCGACGCAATAATACTGAAGTAACCTCCGAAAGTTTCCATACAGTATCAATAAGGGATTGCAAAGTGAAAGTTCCAACACATAATCGCTGCTTTTTGCATTAATCGAGAGTTTACTGTATGCAAATTAAAAATGTTAAAAATTTATACTATGCTAAAATGGCCTAATGTATTTCATACCAGAATTAACATCATTAACTCAGTGGAACAGATAACAGCACAAATTTGCTAACACATATTTTAGGAGCAGTCCATCTCCAACAACCTTAGTTTTAATTGGTGTCACCTGATGTTATATGTGACATTATAAACCAAATGAAGCATGCTGAAAGTACAAGCACTGACACATTTGGGATGTTAACTTAAAAATATGCAGGATGTTTCTTAATAACGGGACAAACTCCGTATGTGTGTTCCTCACAAAAAACTGTTAATAAAACATGTTTTGCACTTCTCACCTAAACGCAATGTTAAGGGAGTAATGGGCCTCTGAACAGCGAATTTTAAAATTGTATTTTCCCAAAATATCTTAAACTAGTTGACATAAAAATACAATATTTTCAGCATATTGCGTAATGCTACTGGGATCTGCAAACCAACAGGAAATGCTGGTTGATATTTTCCACTGTTTGAAAATAGTGAGGGTGGCTACCCTCTAATTGCATACAACTTTTTTAGCGTCTGAAGATGGTTTATTGAGTAATGTTACCCTGACTAGCAAAAAAGTTCCTCTTGTTGTAACAGTCTAGGACTCCTAGTTTTCTTCCAAATCACAAATGAAGCTACACCGATAAGAGTTCCAAAAACAAATTACTAACTATGGTATTGCGAGTTAGAAACATGTAGGTAACGTTGAATGTGAACCATCAAGAATTCAAGGAACACAACAAAATACACATGAACGCACTATTGCCTGTGCTGTATGCTGTGCATTCATATTCATGTGTATTTTGTTGAGTTCTTTGAGTTCTCGATGGTGCACATTCAACGTTACCTACATGTTTCTAACTTAAACTACCATAATTAATCATTTGTTTCTAGATCTGTTCTGTAGCTTCATTTGTGACTTAAGACTTTTGCAACAAGAGGACCTTTTTTTGTTTGACAGGTAACATTACTCAATAAACCATCTTCAGATGTTTGAAAATCCTGACGGTAAAAATGTTGTATGCAATTAAGGGGGGTGGCCACCCCTGCTATTTGTAGTGGACGATATCAACCAGCATTTGCTGTTGGTTTGCAGATTCCAATTGAATTAAGCAATGCTGAAAACATTGTATTTTTATATGTCAATTAAGCTTAGTTCAAGATATTTTGGGAAAATACAATTTTAAAATTTGCTGTTCAGAGGCCCTTTATTCCCTTAATATTACGTTTACGTGAAAAGTGCAAAACATGTTTTTGTCTGTTTTTCGTGAAGCACACACATGCGGAATTTGCCCCTTCCCCTCCTATTTAAGAAACATCCTGTATATATATCTTGCTCATATTCCTCTTACCAGCTAAAGGCAGTGATGGCCAGATAGTCAGACCATTTGCCTCCCCCTGCAGGCGATCAGATTTTGATTCGCAACGGGGGTCGGTCACCGGATTTTTGCAAGTGAGAATCGTGCCAGATGATTCCGCTGGTCTGCGGTTTTACTCGGGGATCTCCCATTTCCCCCACCCTCACATTCTGGCACTGCTCCATACTTGCTTGATGTCGCCCCTCAGCAGCACCAAAGACCTCGGTTTTGAGCGCTGACCAAAATCTCACACTCACTCTTACCTGGTCTATAAATAATATTCTGTGTACTGGTGAATTTCCATGTAATTTAAAAATATCTAAGGTGGTAACCAATTTGTAAAAATGGCTGTACAGAAAAGTGTAGTTGTTACAAACCAATCTCATTGGTACCTGAATTTGGTAAAATGTTTGATATTGTTGTTAAAACTCAGCTGTCTGCGTATTTGGGAACTTTTGTAACTGTTTTCAGAATATGTTAAAACTCTTGTTGATATAATCTACTTAATTATTTTGATAATAGTTACCTCATTCAAGAAAATACGTGTGATTAAAAGTAAGGTGTTAAATTGTGTCCCTCATGAAATTTTACTATCTAAACTATATTTTTATGGAATATGTGGATGTGATATTAATTTTTTAAGACACATTTAACAGGTCGAAAGCAATTAGTAGGTGTTGGTGAAATATGGTGTAGTACAGGGTTCTGTTTTGGGACCTAATTTTTTAGTGATAAATGATTTACCAGTACCCAAACATTTGAATTGTAGGTAAATTATTTTTGCAGATTCCATATATTTCATAACAGTAGTTTATCTGAATTAGTTCATATTTTGACACTTAACAATAAGTTAAGTCTTGAGTGGTTTAAGGTTAATGGTTTTGAAATTTTGTCGTATGAAAAGTTAGTTTGAACAGTGCAAATCGGATGTCAATAATTTGTTGTGATCACTTCTGAGTGAAGTTCCATGGAATGAAGTAAGTGTAAAGAATAGTCCTGATTTAATACGCAGTGGTAGTAACTTGAATACATTTATTTTGTACATATTTTCTTAAGACTTGAAGAAATTGTAACTCAGTGTTCCAAACAGTTTCTATGTATTCACCTGTGCTTGTAATTAGCACTAAAAGAGGAAAAGCTAAGAAGATTTTCAGTGTGCAACTGTAATCTTTACTAAAAAATATGTATGAGTTCGAAGTTGTTGGCTTTGAATTGTTCACCTGAAACTGTCCTGTATTACTGATTTCAGTTCTGGGAGATCATATCAGATGAGCACGGCATTGACCCATCTGGCATATACAAAGGCGACAGTGACCTCCAGCTGGAAAGGATAGAAGTATACTACAATGAGGCTGCCAGTAAGTCTTATGTAACAATTTTAGCCTGTAGTAAATGTAACATTTCCAGCTGTTAGTGATTTATTTTAAATGACTTCACCAGCTCTTAACAAACCCCTACAAAATTTCTGGTCATTTTCTGTTGAGCAAGAGGAGGTAAAGAAAGACTTCAACAATTAGTATTTTGCCAACCTAGCATTTAGCCTGTGAATTTGACATTTCTGTCCGTAAAAATTAACACTAATAGTGTCTTTACTATGAAGTGAAGAAATGGGCTACTAAACTTTCTGCATATGAAAGAACTAAGTTTCAAAGTATCCTATCATCATATGCAACTTAATTGTATATGTAAGCCATGTACATGCAGTTTGCTGTTTTTTCTGTACAGGTGCGTAGTTTTCTTAAGTAACTTGAGTTTTAACCAATAATACTGTTCAACGACTGAAGTTTCAGCAAGTGGGTAGTAATTTATTTGCTGTATTAAATGTTATAATTTTTCACATACAGCACAATATTGTCTAAAAGTTTTCTATTAGATGTACACACTACACACTGAATAAGTCTATCTGTGGGATAATCTTATGGGAACAGCAAATGGACGTCTATTCTACCTCCAAATATCAGCCAGATAACTGAGATATGGACGTCTATTTTTTATGAATGTTCAGTATATTACTCTGGATATTTATGTCTAAAGAGAATGTAACTACCTAATTTCAGACATGTATACAAGACATCCATGATGGTTACACATTTAAATTAAATTTACATATATTTCTATAATAAAAATTAGGTAAAGAAAATATTAACATAGTTCTGATAAGGAATTCAATTAGGTACGTGACATGTACTATACTAGGTTATACAAAATTATAACTGAAATAGGTAAAGGTTTTAGCAAGATGGCCCAGAAGAAAGTAATGGTGTCCAGTGTTCTCCCCAGGCCCATTTTGCCGGGCGCCCCACCCGGCTAGTTTTCTCTACCGCCCGCTAAGAAACAGACGTTCCCATCAACACCATCAAGCTTATTTCACGATGCACCCAGTTGGTCTCGTCAACCACCCAGCACTAAATTAGTGCTTGGGAGAACACTGGTGACATGTTAGCGACAGTATTTCTGTACATAAAAAATAATGAGTTAGCTCTTGCGGATTTGTTGTGGGCCAGTACCTACAGTTCTGTTTGTTGACAGTCCCACTTATATGACAATGTGTTTGGTCAGTCATCAGTACAATTGCATTTGCTGACGAAAGCACTTCTGTTGCATGGCATCACCTTGGGGCAGCTACTGAACAACCATTTTGAAAGGCTGGGATAGCATTTCCGTGTGTAGATGCAGCTTACCAACTGCAGTCCTGATATCGTCAATGCTGATTTCTCATGCTAACCAGATTGGCAAGCACTGTCTAGAACTGCCTCTCTTAGCTCTGTCAATGTGTCTTCAAGTTTGTATGGAAGGATGCTGTTTAGGTTTATGCTTAGACAAACCCAATAATTTAAAAATAGATTCACCATGTTTGGAATAATGCTTGACAGTGAACAATCAATGCTCATTGCTCCAGGGAACCATGGATACTGAAACTGTCTTATCTGAGCTGCAGGGAGTGGAAGATAATGGAGGGTACAGCTGTTTGATCACAGACCTCTTGTTTTGCTGAGTTACCTTGAATAAATTTATGTTCCTAGCAGTAGTTTCTTCTCTTCCTATGAAATATCCTCCTTCCGTTGGTCATGTTTCTACTCCAGCTGTCTCTATATCTAATGTGTTTTTTTTTTTCCTTCTAAAAAAGTTTAATTGCCTTCATTTAGTGCAATTGCAATAATTTGTCAATGAGTGTAGGTGAAAACCTATCTTTTATCTGCCTTTTCCTGTAAACAGGTTGTGTCTAAATTTCAATTACACAATGCAAGGGCTTGTTGTTGGGACCAAGATGGCTACATTTTGTATAGGAATTTATTTTTGGAAACGTACCAATTCCCCATGACGAACAAGACGCCATAAAATTGACCTCTACCACTTCTGCTACAAACAGTGTGTAGTTTTCCTTTTGGGTCTAGTGACTTAACCATAATCACACGAATGTAAAAGTATGTGGGAAAGGGAATGGCCTAATAACATTATAATCCAGAAACCTTGCCCACATGTAAATACCATAGTTACTGAAAATTGAGGTTGCATAGCAGGAGTTTTCACTAGCCTATATGTAGCTGTTTTGGAAATTGAACACACCTTCCCTGGTGAACTTGGCTTCATCAGTGAAAGGGATGCACCATATAAAGCTGGGCTCATTAACCCAACAGAACAAGAATCGCCTGCAGTAGTAGACAAGTTGTGCAAAATCTTCTGAACGTATTTTGTACTTTTGGGTGATCGTAAGGGTGTAACTGCTGCTCATGCAAAACACGTCAGACAGTTGTGAGATCCCACATTCAGTACCACAGTGATATGGTGATGTTTTCTTTGTCATGGAGAAGTTAGAAGTTTCAGTTCATAAGTTCCTATGTAAAACTTAAGGTCCTGCAGGTCAATTATGACCTCGACATCGCTAGCTTGCAATTGCACGCAACTTTATATACATTGTGGTTGGTTTAGATAGCTATTTCGTGATGGTAGTCCTCTTTGCAAATGTCGCTATCTTTCACAAATACGTAAAAACTTTGCGACAACAACTCTCGGCGTTGGTAGTTGGCAATCCTTCTGTGGCTAAATTTTTCTCTTTAAAAGAATATTCCAAAATTTTTGTTTACAGCGACAGAAATTTCTCTTACTGTGGTTAATTATCATTCTCGATAATAGTGCCACCTAGTCTAATTAGTAATTAACTGATGCCTCGCTAGGTGTAGTTAAGAATTCCATCATAAAAGTTAAATTATTTTAGCAGTGCTGTATAAAATTTATGTAGTGCCATTGAAGACATTTTTAAAGTGATTTATAGTGAAGAAAAATTTTTAAAGATTATTCGTCCAACGTAATGTTTGCCTTTGTGAGAACACTAAAATATAGACCAGTACCAAACAAAATAAATTTGTCCATAGTAACAAATGAAAAGACGAGCATCCATAAATAATGCGTAAATATATGCCATTCATAGATTTTGAGTTAATATTGTTGAATGTGTGGTTCTTCTTTACGATTTACAGTGTAAACATTTATGACGGGAGTTAAGAGGTGACATCATCAACTACATTTGAAAGACTTCTTTTTCGCCCAAATACTATATCTACATAAAAGTTAATCAATAGTATTAGCTTGAAAAATGTGTGTTAAGTAAATTATTAATACTATAAAAATATTATTGTAAAATACTACTTACTTTGTCTGTTAATTGTCTCGTCGTTGAATTGTGGCATTAAGAACAACTGCAATAGTAAATTTTACTAGATTAGTTTTAAATATAAAAGTAAAGCTAAAGTGACGTAGAGCTGTAATATACTGAATAAATGGACAAAGAAAATTAATTAAAATGTTATAAAAAATTGTTTTGCAGATGTTGGGTTGATCCTACACCCAAAATAGAAGCAAGATTTGAATGCAACGACACTAACCATTACTCCAACATAAAATTATAGGAGACACTTCTGTAAAATGTTACTCATTCAATACTTTTCGTGTTATTTATACTTTTGCATAAAGTTACGTTATAATTAAGGTTTTCTTTGACAGTTTTGTAGTTTTGTATTTTTAAAATTTAAATTGTGAAACAAAACCGCTAACTCGAATGTCTTACGAAATCGAAAAGTAAGTTTATTTTACAGAAGTAGTCTAGTTTTTTAAAATAATCTGTCGTTAGTATTCATGAAACTAATTTGCAAAGCATAAATGTTGATGTTTCATATGTATCGGACTGTTTCTATGCCAGCTAATTTAAAGTACAGTTGTTTAAATGTGTGAGGCAACTTAAGGAAAATGTCTGCCATTTAATCTTAGAAATCCACTTTGCGAGTTCTAGGGTGCCCTCAAGACGGTGTGCTAGTTTGCGATAGACTTTGCGAATGCCTTGAGATATGTATGCGTTACGTGGGCAGGTTCACAGTTGCAAAGAGAGGGATTTGTAATAGCTTTCATCGCAAAGTCTAGTTTAGCTTGTTCAATGATCACAAAAATGTGTTGCGACGTGGCCATTATAGACCCGCTGGTCTCCACTATGCCCTTGCATTGTGTAATGGGAATTGACAGATCTGTATATCTGTGGATATTGATAAATTGTTCATGGATTTTATTACTGGAAAACCTGTATGAATTTTAAAATGGCAGAAAACGAAACTGAATGAATCCTGGATCCCATGGTCACTTGGATTTGCTAATTTTCAAACATTTGAACTGCAGCAACTACTAAAAACGCACATAAATTTAATTTGGACAGAAGCAACTGTGTTTATTTACGTGTGCACGTGCTTGAAATTTTTTCAGGGGGAAAGTACGTGCCAAGAGCAATCTTGGTTGATCTTGAACCCGGCACCATGGATTCTGTCCGTGCAGGCGTGTTTGGGCATCTCTTCCGGCCAGACAATTTTGTATTTGGACAAAGTGGTGCAGGTGAGTAGAATGCACTGTTACCATCATTGAACTCTGTGTTTAGGGTTGTTATACCTTGTCCATGTTGTATTGTACAAGATTATTTAATTTTAACTGTGAGTACGTAAAGTTTTAAAAAAAGTAATGTAATTACAGCCTGTGCGCCAGCTCGTGAGCCCCTGGTGTGTATGAATTTTTCTTTGTGAACATCATGTACATTACAGTAACGCAGTATAAAACACGTTATAACTTACGACTTTACTATGGCTAGCATATGCGTTGCATGCTATTGGGATTTGTTGTGTTATTTATATATTTACGGGTAAAAAACACATACCCGCTAGGGACTCAGAGCTGGCGCATGGACAATAGTGTTTTCATATAAAATTGTGCTCCTATTTTACCACTGAAACAGTACTCTCATACCCTATGAAACTAAAACCCAATTGTTACCATTTTCAACAAATGTTTCATCAAGAACTTCAGAGGTATTTTAAATTTCAATGGTTTTATGTTCATATTATATTCCTGCAGTAGTTCTTGACTTAACTGGGGTTTACTCTGTTCTAAGATGTACCTTAAAGTAGTGCATCTCAAACACACACAAAAACTCAAATGGCTTGGATCCACATTTTCTTCAATCAGTGTTTCTTAAATTTCTTGGTATTAAATTATTTTGGTTTTCAGTTTTTGACTGCTTCAACCCAGCATAGTCTACTTTGTGTGGAAACCAGAATCTTGTAGCAGTTAGCTATTTCAGTGATTATTATTTTGACCCATTCTGTTGAAACATTTTGTTCTGGAGATTGCTGAACAGTTGACTGCTAATGTAAGTGATTTGAAGAAAGGTAATCTTTCAAAAGGAGATTCGTGTACTCTCTTCCATTGTCAAAATGCAGGACTCTTTAATCTTGGTTTTTATTTTTTCCAGAGGAGTTTTTTACTCCTTAAACCTACATGCATATTTGTATTTTTATTTGAGGAAGTGGTCAGAAGTCCTCCTTTTAGCATCTTCTGTTGATGTTAGTGTTGAGTATGAAGATAATGTTTATGCAATTGTGTATGTTGCTGTAGTGGGCGGTGCATATATGTACCTTAGTTGTATGTGGTGTAGGTTGGCGATTGAGACAAGTATGTGTGGTGGCAACTGTGAGGCAACCAGCAGTGTTTTTCAGTGTGTGACAATGGTGTAAATGTGTGCACTTTAGGAAATGTTGACACGTCATCGGGTCACAACCCAACGATGGTAGTCATTGTAGTATTCAGGCAAAGGTGATCTGTCTACCTCCTGCCTGGGTAACCTCACATTTAGCAGCAGCATTGGGTGCACTTACCTTATTATCTGTGCATACAGCTGTTCTATAATCCCCATGCCAGTGTACTCTAATAAATACTTAGTGTATAATAGATGCCCACACACTTGCCCTGTCTCATTCTCCCGTTGTCTTAAAACAGCTAGCCACATGTGTCCAGTGATTAAGCAGCAAAAACTACTATTGCTTTCAACTGTATGTAGTTTTCTGAAGTGTAATTACCTAATTAATTTACATGTAGCTGGATAATTTTATAAAGTTAAAATTTCCGCAAGTGTGAGCGTACATTTAGCCTACATTAAATACATGCCTCCGTTCCCTTAAGGTTGTTCACGTTGCAAAAATTCATAATTTTATGTGTGCAAGACAGTATTAGTTTGATGGATATTACTTATGACTATATTTTCAACCTTTAAACATTTTTTAGCTCTCATAGTCTTTCTATAGCAACATTCCAAAGTCAAGAATTGCAAGTTACTGGAACATACAAATAACAAAAACCAACTAACATACTTAATGAAATAATTTACATTGAAATTAGATATTGCAGTCCATATGCTAAAAGATTTAAAAACACACAACAAAGCCCTTTTAAATTTTTTAAAAATTGACATAAATTAAGAATGTCACGATTTTCAGATTTTTTTGAAAGTAAAAAGGGGCTTTGTTGTGTGCTATGAGCGCTAAAAATGTTTTACTAATGGAAAATATACTCACAATTTACGTCCATTAAACTAACACTATTCCGTACAAATATAAATTTTGCATTTTTGCTCTTAACAGATTTGTCTCGTCAGGCACGATATTCAGTCTACAATTTCCATCTATCTATTATTGTCACTTACTAAAAGTTCAAAACTGCTTTTTGAAGTAATTTTCGTGGTATGTCAGGCAAGTTTAAGAAATAAATATGAATATTGTGCCTCTAATACTCATGACTGACTGAGAAGTTTAATAAGTGTTGTGAAATGCTGATTTTTATACCAATTATGTTAAGCTTTTTATTTATGTTGTATATCCTCTACATGAAGAATTCATAAATTAGTTTTATGGGTAGCATAAACATCACCTTGGCTTACAATCTTTATAATTGTATGAAGTTATGCATGTTATGTGACAACTTGAAACGTAATGTACCTATCTACTTGCACTCGAAGATAATCCTGTCAACTGTGACAAATGACCTGTCATTTTATTTGTGGGTTGCCTCTTATAACATAGTTGCGGTACACACTTGTGACTTGTACAGTGCTACTTGCACTGAGTTTAGTACACAAAATCCTATACTGAATTATGGATAGTGTGTACCGGGCTTTAAACATGTTAGGTACTCTATCTAAGTAACTTAATTTATAATTGTTACATTTTTTCAGGAAAGGTATTTGATATTTTAGTACATTCCATGACCTTCTGACAGGTGGGGGGCCGCAGTGGCCGAATGATCAGACCATTCGCTTCCCCCCAAGGCGATCTGGGTTCAATTCCCGGCGGGGTCTGTCTCTGGATTTTTGCAGGTGGGAATAGTACCGGATGATGCTGTTGGTTGGCGGGTTTTTTTCTGGGATCTCCCGTTTCCCTCGCCCTTCTATTCAGACACTGCTTCATACTCGTCTCATGTAACCCCTCACCAGCACTGAAGACCTCGATGTTAAGCGTTGACCAAAATCTCTCGCTCGCTTTCCGACTGGTGCATGGGCATCATTAGTGGGAGAGTGAAACGGGGACAGCCACTAAATAATAACATTTTTTGTTTGTTTTTATTCTTTTTTGTTATTCGTTGCAAAACTTTATTTGCCACGAGATATTTTTACTTCATGGTGTGTTATTTTTTTTTTAAGTTAATTTCAGGACGGTTATTCTCATTGTTTAAATATTGTGCAAAATATATATTTTGCATGAAGTCTTGTTTATCCCGCTTCCTCCCCCTCCCAATTAAAATCCATTGCTAATGATGCTGAGGACATGCAGTAGTGTCAACATCTATACCTACAGTAACTGCCTCTGCTAACCAAATACAGTAGAACCCTGTTAAAACATCCCCTCTTGTAACATTTTCCTGGTTGTAAGGCTGCCTTCATTTGTTTCTAAAAAGTATTTTATATTAAAAAATTACCCTCTTATAATGTTTTACCTTTTATAACACACATTTTTATGGTCCCTTCAGAAGTGTCATAGGGTTATACTGTAAATGACATTACACACACGTGTTGCATACATTTGATCTTTGTCAAAAGAAAAAGGTTTGGGGGATATACCTAACATCAGGTGGTCCCTGTGGCCAGGATTTTGGTCCATCACGTCCAATCCAACGACACCATCCTGTTAGAACTCAAACCAAGGTTCGAAATTCTTCCAGCTGAGGTGCTGCGTATTATGTTCATTGTTATTGAGCTCTCTGAAAAAAAAAAAGAGATTGCCAAGTGACTTTGTTATGCGCAAGGGTGCATCAAATATTGATTATTCGGTTTACCCTCTAGTGTTCCATGATGGAACGAGAATGTTGGACCCCCATATATGCACATTATGCTTATTCACTTTACCTAACACATGAAATTTTGCTTCATTGGAGAAATGTGCTGAGGATATGAATCATCAATATGATGCAACATTTATATCACAAATTCAGCGTGACATTTATGGTAATTTGGTTGCAAGACTTGAAAAACATTGTACCCATATAAATTGAGTCTTTTGTACTAGGTTGTATACTGTAGAACGTAGAAAACCAAGTTGACGTGAAGCCTGACATGTTGATTTGGAGGCGCTTCGTTGGAATTCTTCCTCGGGAACAGTGTCAACAGTGTTCTCACTTACAGGATGACCTGTTCGTGAATGTTGGCCTTCACTGCCAGCCTCTTTAAATGTCCCATACTAAGCGTATGTGGTATATACTTTTATGATCAGGTGGTGGGTATCCATGCTTTTTCTGGAAATTGGTCTGAACAGTGTAGGCCGCTGCTGCTATGTCCACGTCACCAGTTGTTGATGGTGGAGGTTGTGTTGCTCAAAGTAGCTGATGGCTCAGTTGTAGTAGGGATTGTTAATCAAATTTTAAGTTGGAGCAATATTTAACTGCAAATTTTTACAAAAGGTTGAATGAAAGCATTTAGCAAAGATTTATTTTATTCAACGGTAGCAAAATTGGACAGAACATGTTGGTTTCCACACTTAAGCTGGGTGATTCGGTGTAGAGTACACAAGAAGTGTGGTCAGTGATTTTATGAATACGCAAAAAACTTTACCAGTGAAGACTTATGAAATAAGAGTGGCTACGTATAGCGGCAATGAAGCATTCATGCACTTTAACAACTTCACATATTATATATTACATTAAAAAAATGGAAACAGTCCCAATTTCATCCCTAGGTCCCTATCATCATAATTAGGTTAGTAAAATGATGTACTAGTTGAGCCTTACTGCCCCTTGTGTACACCACCAATCCTTAAGCCAGCCTCACTGCACTACAAAACTTTGTCCATGACTCTCTCTGCCCCCCCCCCCCCGTACATATATCTCTGCATGACTATTAAATCCTGGATGAACACGCCTTAGTAGAGTGATAATAGCAGGAACCTTATTATTCTAAAGTTACAAATAAGCTTTTAAAACTTATATAAAAATTAATATTGGAATGGATTTACAGATTTTTAAACCTAAAATAAACAGAGAAAAAAGTTACTTCTTTAATTGGGGACAACAATTGCACCCTAATGGCACTACATCCGCAGTGCAATACCTGAAGCAAATAAGAAGGCTGATTGTGCGTAAATAACCTACATCATAGAGAATTCCATGAATCCGATGCTACGGCTTAAATGTCTGTGCCAAGGATCTTATGTCTTGAGCAAAATTGCATCGCACTCATTTCACCCTACGAGGAAATTTATGAATGAACAAAAACCGCCCCATAACACCAAAAATAAGCACAATTGAAAAAAAAGTCATTTAAAAGTGTAAATTTTTATTGTCAATTTGATGGGGAAATAGGAAACATGACTACTTTAAATTTCCATCTGAAGAAATTAAGTTTAAATTTTGAATTTTAACATGGTTACTAGACTCTTGTACTGAGGTTGTGTTCCGTGGTATGTATAATGTTTAACACGCAACACTCCTTCAAATACTCTCAGGTGAACAGTGAACAAGGCATACAGCTTTTAATTAAAAATTTTAATAGTGAGAAAAAAAATTATAATACCATAATACCAACACTTAGCACTGAAGAACTCAAGATGAAAGTAATCATATAAATTTAAATTGATAAATATGAGGCCAGGTGCCGAAGCACTTCAAAACATTAACGGGGACTGCAGAACATATAGGGCCTTTTCTTGAATGAAAGTCGTGACTTTCAAGTCAGTCACCACCTACATGAAACATACGCACACAAAACCTAGAGTTAAACATTTTCGTACAAACCACACTTTATTACTTTTAGTTTTTAAGTAACTATTTTTTGTAATGAGGGAAAAACCTTATGGCCATGTTATGTCTTGAGCATACTGTTACGAGAGAATAAAACTATTTGTTGAAAACATAATTATTTTTCTCTTGTTACCTTTGTAAAAACCAGTAGCCATAAGTTATTAAATTATGGCTTTGAAACCTTGCAGACAGTAGGTATCTATACATGCAGACTAAAATTGTAAGGTGACATTGCTGGTTGTACTTTGTGATCTACCAGGCAACAACTGGGCCAAGGGCCACTACACGGAAGGAGCAGAACTGGTCGACTCGGTGATGGATGTGCTGAGGAAAGAGGCAGAGAGCTGCGACTGTCTACAGGGCTTCCAACTGGCACACTCATTAGGAGGTGGCACAGGCTCTGGTATGGGCACGCTGCTGATTTCCAAGATAAGAGAGGAGTTTCCCGACCGAATCATGAACACTTTTAGCGTTGTCCCTTCACCCAAGGTATGTGTGTATCCCACCTGGCCCCTTGCTGTTTCATGTATAACTTGGCAATTTTAGTTGCACGTTGTGTAAATGTTGCTACTGGTGACCTATTCAATCGTACTTGGAGTTTCCTACATATTGTATAGATTGACAATTTTGCATGGGTTATGAATTTTAGACAGCTGATGAATATTCTAGTGTTACTCACCACTTTCAGGGTATGGAATAGTCATGTAAAGTTGGAGAATGGTTGCATCAAATTACTTTGACCCATAGTGATATAAATTGAGCGAGGTGTCATAACAGTGACATATTATTAGGTTCACATTTGGGTTCCATTTTACAGTGTTTCCCTAAATTGATCCCGGGGAATGCTGAGATAGTTTCTTAACAAAGACATAAGCTGATGTATTTCTGCCGTCCTTTCCTTGTCAAGTTGTGCGTCACAGTTTCTAATGACCTTGTTGAGACGTAAAGCCTACTTACGTAACCATAGTGATAAAACCAAAATTATTTGGTTACTGTCTCTATAGAGTGCACACTATTTTCACGACGGATGATATGGTTTTCTGGCATATCTTCCGGTAGAGTCTAGTACCCTGTTCAGATTTTTTGGAGTTTTTTAATTGCCAGTAACTTTAACGCTGTGTTAATTTTTGAGATTGTAATTAGTGGATTAGTAAGATGATGGTGGTCAGTGTTCTACCTGCAGACAGGTTTAGATCCACGGAGGGGCACCTGGTGATAAAAACCAAGACATTCTCAGAGGCCAACTAGGCGAGGTAATTCTGCGGTGGTTAGCCACTGCCTTTCGCAGTATGGTGGTGAGGGGACACCACACAACCCAGTTCTAACCCAGAGAGGCAACTGTAAATATTGACCTCCCGAGCCTGGAATCTAACCTGGGACCTTTGACTCGGTAACCAGGAGCTCTCACCACTGAGCCAAGCAGTTGGACAGTGCATTAGTAAGGAGCAATTTTAATGTTAGGAGTGGTGAGAAGAATGAAGTTATTATGATGGCTGTAACATACTCGGGCTGTTAAGTCTCTTTTTCAGTGGAGGTCGTTGGCCAGGTCCTGCCTTTCATGTATTATCGTAGGACTGTTGCAACTTTCCTGCTACAAAAATGCCCACACTGTAGTTATGTGATTACATTGTATCAAGAATGTGACCAAACATAAATAAAAAGAATAATTTATTAAATGTACCTATATACTGCATGAATGCAATTATCAGCATTTACAAAAAACGTAGGCATATCCCACTAAGCCAGGTGTCGCTTACATTTGAAAGACAACTTGGTAGGGCAATGAGTCAGTTCTTGTGCACTGCTTGTTAAATTCTTGAGTGGTGGTGAACGGGGAATGAATTATGCAATCATAAAGAATTTGGTTAAGTTAGAAGCTACAGAAAATAACAAGACATTGGATGTTGTCTTGAAAAGCAGATAAAATGAAATCACAAAATGGTCCACTGCATAAACAGCATACGGGAATTGCGCTAGAAGGCAGGGTCTCTCTCCTCTGAATTGGTGGACTTGTGAACTGGTTACCTTTAGGCATCTACAATTGGAGTGCCTCGAGAAAACCCTTATGCCAAAGGTGACAGCCATGTTTTCCAACAATTTGTTGCAAGTGATTTCCCCATGCTGCTCTTTGCATCTGCTCTGTTGCCAGATCCTATCCATTCTGTCAAACGTGACTGACATGTAGCAGGATCTGGTCCCGCTTGCTAATCCAATCTAACTGTTGGAAAATAGGATTCACAGAAGAAATTAGAAACAGGTTAATAGCGAAGCGGGAATTCACGCCACGAAAATCACAGACCAGGTGCCACTCACCTGGCGATTTCTTCTTACGTAAGAAAGCAGGGCTAGCATAATTACTCTTTGAAGTGGAGACAATTAAGTGTTGCTCCAACTTCCCGATAATTGACTTCAAAATTGCTAATACTGTAAGGTTTATACCTAACAGGGCTACTAACATTAAACAAAATTTTGTACGGTTCCATAGTACAAGTTCCAATTTTCTGAGTTATGACATCTTTAAATTCCTCACACAATTCAGTAACTAAATTCGGAGCCAAGGTCAAACATCTAAAATCCCTGCTAATATTAAAAAATGGGATACACACATTAGAAAAAGCAAAATTCAGGCAATTTTCTCTAAAATTTGCTGTGGCAGACGTAAACCGCAAATAATCTATGCCAAGGATTACTGGGAATGCTAAGTTAGGTACAATTAGAAATTCATACTTCCACAATAAGTCTTTAATTTTAAATTGCGTTAACAAGACCATAGATGCACCTAAAGCACCACCATTAGCTAAACTGAAAGTTTTTGTATATTTAACCACCAAAGTTCCCAACAGAGAAAGACGTAGTCAAGTATTGCAAACATCCTAATCAATTAAAGTGGACGTAGGCCCTGTGTCCACTAAAACAATCACTTCTGTACCCCAAAATTTAAGCTGAACAGCAGGTAATTCTGTAGTCCTGCTTTTAATCGCTTTTACACTGGAACATGGCTTGTGCGCATAACATTATTGCATACTTATCTACCATGTGACTGTATATTACAGTTGCGTTCATTTTCCCTATGAATAGGTTTAACACTTACTCGTGATTTCTGATGGAAACATTGGGCAGCTAAATTATTTGTTTTTCCACATACAAAACACCAATGTTTATCTTGCCTGTCAATACTACATTGAAACTACCTCACAGTATTAACTGGGGTCCGTTTAACGACAAGCATTAGTTAAATGATTTTTCTTATTACAAATGTAACACCTTCTTTGCTTCTAAACACATGGCTTACTGTTGCTCGTACCAACATGGTCAACTGCGTTGTACTCAGAAATCGTAGCTAAGCACACGGATAATCTACCTGTCGTGGACTTTAATTCTGAGAAGGTCGTGAATTGCACAGCCAATACATAAGGTTTAACAGATATATTCGTGTTGTCTATTACCGTGTCAACGTACTCTGCCTCTAGGTGTTGACGTAATACATCAGGTCTGTAAGGAACGCCATAAGGGATTCCTTTTTACCTTGCTTAAGACATATAATTGTCTCGTAACTTGTAACGTATTTTGGAATTACTACATGCATTCAATATATCCCTTTTTACTTCTTCCCAATCTGCTTTTGTTTGCCTTGCTTCCAAAAAAATAGTAGCTAAGTTAGCCGGAACATGTGTCTGCAAAACAGAGTATATTTCATCACGCAACAAATAACCTGCATTAATTAACAATTGCGCCTTCCCCAAAAATTTTACCACTGAATTCGCGTCACTATTTTTAAAGTGCGGAATGTCTGTAAATAGATGTGCAAGGCTGTATTTGTCCAAAAGAACGGGTTACTCCAAGCCTACTTTACTTATCACTCCGGTTGTTTTTTCAGGCGAAACAGCTGAACCACGTGCTACTTCACACAATTCATACAAACTCATTTTATCTTTATCTACGTCAGATACTTTTGGATCAGCAAATAGCTAACCTAACGTGTCCTTTGACACAGTATTAATCCACGATTTCCCTTTTAATGACATGCTGCAGACATACACGTATGGTAGGAATAAGAAATTAAAACCCACTGGCTATTCAGAATGATTTGAAGCAAAACATTCCACATTCCAAAATTTGAAAAGAAAATGGCGAGCAGAGTCACGCACTTGTCTGTGCTGGGATTCAACCCTTGAACCCTCGTCACAAACGTTTTAAGGGGACCTACAAATATTAAAATAAAGAATTGTTTTCAATTATCTTTACTATAGAAGTATGGTACATCAAATGAATTCCTCTATTTAAATTGGAAGCACAATCTGGCTTAATCGACGGAATGCTCGGGGTATGTGGGTGACATCGCAATAAACTACTGTAATGAGTACGAAGGAAAATCGATAAATCGGAAACTAGGGACTGTAAATAAGAAGTACTCCATTCAAAAAATGCCTTACTTTAGTCGTCCCTGCCTAGGCCGGTGCACACTTCATTACGACCAACGGAAAACATAAAAAAAAAAGTATTAGAAGAAGCAAAACAGCTGCATGATTATAATTATTATTACATGTTAAAAACCCTTTTGTACACACCACATACCTCCAGCATTCCGCCGACATGAATAGGAATCGGAGCCAGTCGTCACACACTCACTGACACAACAGCAACTGGGCACAATTTTAAAACACTCACCGTCGAAAAAAGTCTGTCGAGCGCCCCCAATGGGGGGCAGGCGCACTACACTCCTGATGTCAACAAGTACTGGCCTCTTCACGGGACACACAGCCAAGAACCACTTAATATCTCCTTCCATCAGTACTGCCAATGTATAAATACTTATTTTTTTCTGACGTTACAGCCAGTCCACCAGGGCTTAGTGCTTCAATCCATCCTCCAAAAAAATACTGCAATTAATATTTTCAAATTTTTGCAAAATAGTACAAAATACTAATTTATATAAAATTTAATATTTCCCTACCATTTGAAGTTGATGAAACAATCATTTAGAACATTTGTTGGCAAATTGAGCTACATATCCCACGCTGTATCTCGGTACTTCTTTATCTTATATTGAAATTTCAGCCAAGCCCTTGTCATTCACAGATGTTTCACTATTGTCTGTCACGGTTTTCACTCACACTGACAAACATCGAACTAGTTAGATATGGTTGATTTTTTTTCAAATTCGGCCGTAACAGCTGATGAACCAAATTTTGGTATTTAATTTCCTAACGCAAGCATTCTCGGTCATTACCTGAAATCTGTTGGTGTTGGATTGTCATATGTGTATCCAATATTCCGTATTCTAGAGAACATATTTTCTAATTCATCTTTATTTATGCAACTTGTCATAATAAACTATAGCATTACAGTTTTTTGCAAGTAACTATATGTTTCCATGAATGATAGCATGGAAATCAAAATACATTTTTAGAATGGCATTATCACTTTTTTCGAAAATTATAATTTCTGTAGTAACACTTTTCGTTTCATTAAATATATTAATCTGTTGCTCTGCAGGCACACCAAATGCGGAATACAAAATAAAAGTGCATGCACATCAATCTTTACATGTGGCATCACACATGGTCACCATAGTGACAAGATGAAACTTTAAAAAATTCTTAATTAAATGTATTGATACACCACACGTAGATATGCACATTGTATTTGTTTACACTTGAACCTTGCATTTATAGTACCTGGAACCACCACTACTCAGAGGGATTGGTTTTTACATAGTTGAGAGAGCTTTTATATCATTGAATTTCAAAATTTAAATGAACATCATAAGTGGATGTTACAGGTGGTGGCGAGTTGGGAACTCTTTGGCTCTGGGTAGTGAAGCAGTTGGTTCTGGTATGGTGTCAATTTAATGAGGGAACTATACAATTTAAAGAAAATGTAGTTCGTAGTGTAAACATAATTTCATTAGAATATTCTAAATGACTCATCATTCGAAAGATGTATGTTATAGTGTTAGGTCAACACCCACGTTGATGGGAATACCCCTGTTAGATAAACTTAAGATATAAATTAAACGTTTGGTAGAACTTAATAGAACGTATTATTATGTTGGCCATTTATGAATGAGGTTACAGAACAAATTATGCCCTTTTTTCCAGTATAGGAATTAAATAACTTAATTAAAAGTCATTCTACAAAGGAATGTAACTGATCATTCCAAGGTCCCTTCAGTAAGTGGTTGCTGTATATATACAACATTCTTTGAGGTGTAGTTAAATTAATAAAAAGGGAAAAAATTTCAGTTTTGGGGGCTATATAT
Source organism: Medauroidea extradentata (assembly GCA_003012365.1). NCBI lineage: Eukaryota > Metazoa > Arthropoda > Insecta > Phasmatodea > Phasmatidae > Medauroidea > Medauroidea extradentata. The sequence goes on from PNEQ01071313.1 coordinate 50,196, forward strand.
TGTTCTAGGAGCCAAAAGTCAATTTTAAAAAAAATATTAGGACATTTCTGCTGCTCTCCTGGCATACAGAAGTATGCCGTTGAAGAATGGGTTCACTCTGGCAGAAATTCTCATGTATCCCAAGTTACGATCAACATTTAAACTCATTCCAGCATGTGTCTGACGATGCCGCTGGTCGGCGGGTTTTCTCTGGGATCTCCCATTTCTCCAGCCCTTTCATTCCAGCAATGCTTCATACTCGCATCATGTCACCTCTCACCAGCGCTAAAGACCTTGATGTTAAGAGCTGACCAAAATCTCTCTCACTCACTCATTCCAGCATAGCTGGAACCAGTAATACCATCTGTATCCTTAAAGAACTAATAATAATAGCAAAGTTATCATACAGGCAGCTGAGTAGAATGAGGCACAGGGTACATAACTTGCAGAACCTGAAAGTGGGTGACACTGTTTAGGTTAATGACTTCAGTTGCCTGTGGGCAGTTGGAGCAAATTGAGCCACAGCCACATTCCTGTGTATTGAATAATCAGAAGGGTAGCTAAATGAAACAGGTAGGTTCTAATTCTAGCCCCTAATGCAAGAGAAGACCCCCGGTTGGGAAGTTGATATGCGAGTAACAAAGCTGAGATAAATAGGATCCTTCAGGGTGTAGAGTGGCAAAAAAAGGGATCAATATGAGGGGCAAACAGGTGGAGAGACAGCAAGTTGTCATAGGGTTGAGCAAGATTTCAGAGGTTTCTCTGTAAGGTAAAGTGGTGAAGATGCTGACACACTGACATGTTTATGTTCTAGCCAAGGATTCAAAGGGGTTCCAAAAGAAATGGTTTCTGTTGGCAGGCAAGCTCAGATAGACAACAGAGTAACATGTCATCATAATGTAGACTTGAGTTAGTCTGTAAGGTAATTAGTTTCATAACCTTGTTGGGTGGTGGTCAGTTTTGAGAATGGAGTCCAAATACAAGTGGGTAATATGTTTGTAGTGTTGTGTAAACTTAAATTATTTGATGCTGGTAGTTGTACTGTAATGATAGTAAACATAATTGACAGTTTTTTACTCTCTCACATTGCCTGTCATAAACACCATCTTCACTTTGAAGCCATTGAATGTGATTCAGGAATACTACAGTAAACCCCTGTTAAGATATTTGTGATGGGACGCAAAAATATAATGCTTCTTAACCAGGAAAACAGCTTAAATGGTTAAATTATACATGTTCATAAAGACAAGCTGCAAAATTATTTAACTTCTTAAGAAGGAAATTTCTTAATTTGGAAACTTCTTAAGAAGATTTCACTGTATTTTAGTTTATGCTGTTTGTTTCAGGTGTCAGATGCAGTTGTTGAGCCATACAATGCCACATTGTCAGTTCATCAACTGGTTGAGAATACAGACGAAACTTTCTGCATAGACAATGAAGCCTTATACGACATCTGCTTCCGTACACTTAAGCTTGTATCACCTACCTATGGCGATCTGAACCACCTAGTATCTGTAAGTACATATTCTTAAATTTTATCAGTTTTAATTTTGATGTACAGTGCTTTTTCCAAAGGCGTAAATGGGTGAATTTTTTTAAATTCAGTGTCAACATTCAAGTATATATTAGTTCAGGGTGTCTAGCGATCTGTAAATTGTGTGAAGTACAGTACGCGATTTTTTCAGAGTCGGGAATGTGCAGTAAATGTACTTGAAATTTTTATTTTCTGCAGGAATTTTTTTGCCACCAATCATTTCATTATCGGTCATCAAGAATTTGGACTGTACTTTGACAGCTGCAATTTTAGTTATTTCTAGAGACAAGTGTTTTTCGCAAAGTGCAAAGTTGCGAATTTTTCAATTTTTGTTTAAAATCGCTAAGTTCCATCATTCTGTGCGAAATTAAAAAATAAATGTGAAATTTTTAAGCGTTCCATAGTAAATAATGCCTTTGATGATTGATTGCAAATGGATCGACAGAATCCATTTTTGACGGCGAAAGCGAGATTAGAGTATAAATCGAAGTAGACTAGAAAATGGCAGGCTTATGTTTAGGTTTAGTGAATATATTTATTTAGCCTGCATTCATATGGTACTACGTAATTTTCTATGTTGTGTAACAGTGTAATTAAATAAAGATTGAACATATTTATGCAGCAGCAAGGATTAAGTACAAATTGTTGCGATTCAGGTGAAGTTGTGATGTGTAATTAAACTGAATTGATGTCTCCTGAAACTGGAAAAATTTTCATTGTATGAAAAACCAGGAATGAATGGTAATATACAGCATTAATTTTATCGGCAGCAAAAACAGTTGCAAATATGTATCTAGGATAAATTTGTTGGGGGCCTACAAATATGGAATATAGATGTGAAACACGAATTTATACATTCAAGATATTTAGGTTATAATTATAAATTGAAATATTTATCTCTTAGCACGTTTCTTTTACCGAATTTTATTTATATGTACAGTATGTTTTCATAAAATGTAGCATAAATAAATTTAACTCGAAGTTTTAAAGTGTTTAAGGACTACCCACTTAACGGTTTTATTTTATTGTATGTACATTTTGGTCAAGAAAGGTGTCTGATTTAAGTCTGTATAAATAATAATTACTAATATAATATAATATTGTGCTGGTCCCTTATGTTTTATTACATGGACTGAACCATCAAATGCAACAAAAGAGGACTTTCAACAATTGAATCAATTAACAAATTTGTGTAAAGGAAAGTATTTTAATTAAATACTGGACAAATTATCATGTTTGAATCACTGTACTGGAATTTCTCAGGAAATGTGGGAAATGCACTTGAAATTAAAATAACACTTTTGCTGGAAAACCTGTAATTAGTAAACCATATCTAATTTTTTGGCTACACAGAGTATATTTGTATTACTGGTATCTTACTTGTATGTATTTTGTTTGTGCTTGTACTACATAAGTTTGTCAGGAATTTAGTCCAGTAAAAGCATTCTGTCAACAATAGAAATTTTACTTTTGGTAAGAGAAAATAAGTACCGTTCTTTTTATTCTTTAGAACATTTTCAACAGTTAAGGATGGACAATGTTAATAATTTTTCTGATTGTTTCTATTTGGATATAGTTTTTTTATATCAACTGTATACCACAACATGAAAATTTGTTAGAACCAGCTGTTGGCTGCAATTTTTTACTTTATTATTTAAATTTAAAGGGAGATAAAACTAATATGCATACCTAGTTTTCTTAATCACAGTTTCCCAAGAGTAGCCTACAAAGAGCAAGCATTGTTGTGGCATAATGAATTTTAATGTTCAAAAACAAGTGTACTTCTGATTTATAACTACTAACACTGTTTTAAGAATATTAATATATTTCTTCCAGAGACCTGCAACTGAATGCAATGTGTAAAATAAGTCTCGAGAGTACGAACTTCCTCTGTATTATCAGCACAATACAAGATTGGAACTCTGCCTCTTTACCAGTACATAATAGTATAAAGTTCTAGTCCATTCCATGCAAGTGTAAGTTTATGTGGAACCTGGGTTTGGAGTAATAAGCTTACGTAATCTATATTATGTTTACAATTAAAAGAAAGAAGGGAAGCTACAAATGCACATTAATGTGGTTAATCCGTGCTTGTTCAGCTTATCTGAAAGAGTATAAGAATGGTGGGAAATTGGCCACTATGCTAATAAAGTAATATAAAAGACATAGGTACAAGTACTTACAGGAGACACTTGTAAACTGGTACAAACACATTTTTTTTTTCAAAAGTACCGTTGGGCAGCGAGACAAAGCACACTGCAGTCCAGTCTGCAGTATGTGCTGTTACCTGTAAGCCTAGCGGCCAGAAGATAAAGGGAGAGTGGCGGGAATTTCAAACATGGGGCAGTAATGTAGGTCTGGTTGTGATAAGTTCTATTGGATGGGGGGGGGACTTTTTCCCTCCCTCCTCTCTTGCTTACTTCCCTCTGTAAGACCACCAGACCATAGTCAGGGTAAATTTGTCAAAAGATCATTTAAAATACATTTGATACCGACACTCTGCAGCCAAAAGCCGGTCATAGTAAATCTTAGAATCATAGGGTAGTGTGTAATCCCCCCCCTATTACTCTTGGGAGGCCTTGGAGTAGTGCCCGACCACCAATTGTCGTCGTAATGTATTTGTGTCTGATTGAAATATGTGGGTTTCATTAAGTTTTTCTAAGTAAACATATGTAATGTATTATGTAATGCTGCTAATGGGCTCGCGATACGGGTTGTCTGGCAGGAATCACGTCTGGATGTAAGATAATGCAAAGTATGTGAAGCAGTTTGTGTAATGAAATTGAAAGGAAATATTCTAAGTCCATTGTTTGTCAA
>PNEQ01071314.1:5815-27273 GCA_003012365.1 Medauroidea extradentata
CCGACTCAAACCAAGAGGAGGCTGAGCTGAGGGTCTCAGTCGGGGGACAGGTCAGTGGGCGAGATCCGGGGATGGGTGGCCCTTGGCTCTCTCGCTAGCTTCTGTCTTCCTTTGGTAGGTGACATGGAGGCGCAGTTCTGCGTTCCGCGAAAGGGTTCGCGCGGTTCCAACAGACTGTTAGCCGAAGTACACTGCGTGGTAGAGCGTGATCTCTCCCCTCGCCCATGGGGGCCGGACGCCGGGATGGCCTAGGCTAAGAGGCACCGTCAACAAAGAAAGCCGCACATTCGTGTGTGAGTAACATTGTATGTCTTGGGAGAAGGGTGGTTAAGGTGTGTTCTCGCCTTAGAGATATCTATGGCGATCGTGCATCTCCCTGTCTGAGGTGTCGGAGCGGTGCCACGCTCTAGTATCCGAAGGAAGAAACCACATACACACTCGCAGGGGTGCGATGTTACTCCGGGGCTCGTGAGTATTGATGGTCACTACACCGGATTGGGTTCCCCGGCCTCTGGTGCTAGCTTTACGCTTCCGTGACCCCTCAGCACAAAAACCTCTCACACCCAAGTCAACCTGCTGCCTCCTCGTGGCGCCATCGGATCTTAGAACCGATGCAGGCTCTGGTGTGCGGGCCCTATGCATCTCGGCTCCTCAGAGCTGGGAAAGGGGTATTTGCCTTGATGGATTCTCCGACAGATGGCAACAAGGAGAAACCACTAGGTGGGGCGTTAGACTACCTAGTGCTCAGGCTGTTGGGGCCCAAAAGCCCAGATCTCCAAGTGGGAGATTAGGGTAATGGTAATGGACGAACCGGATGCGGTCTGGGGAAACAGATCACACGCCCGAGCCGTGCAACTGTAAGGGTGGTCCCTCCCGGTGGGTTCCCCGTCGAAAGGTGGACCCTGTGTGATCTGAAGTACCCAGACGGTCCGGCTGGAAAACCCACTAATGCCATGGAAATTAGGTAGTACTACATGCGACCAGGTTAGCCCCACGGTACGGTTATCTGCCGTGACTGGTCTGGGTTGAATTCGTAGTGGTGGTGGTTGCCTACATGCTAGGCAGGCCTGGAGTGGACCCTTCCCCAGAGAAAGGCCGACGATTGGTTGCGAAAGTGCCCGGGAGCAGGCCTGAAAAGCCTGTTATAGAGGAGGTAGCTCTCGACTGACACCAAGAGTGGTCTGAGCTGAGGATCTCAGTCGAAGGGTCAAGTATTTGGGTGCGATCCTGGGATGGGTGGCCCCGGGCTCTCCCACTAGAATCGGCTCTCCTTTGGGAGGCTGCTGGAGGCGCAGCTCTGTGTTCTGCTTTTGGGTGTAGCAGTCCCAACAGACTGTTAGCTAACGGCAGTTGCGATGGCAGGGCGTGATCTCTGCTCCACGCCCGTGGGGGCCGAGGGACGAAGGGCCTAACGGCTAAGTGTCCCTTCGTTAACAATACAACTAACGTACCTGTCTTGGGAGAAGCATCGAGGTGAGGTAAGAGGGTTTTACGGCTCTTTAAGGGCGCGGTCTTCTGCAATTTTCATTACGATGTTTTTGTTTTTATATTTGTATCAGATTTTTTTTTTCTTATTTTAGATACAAAATGTGTCTAAATTTTGCTCTTATGAAATTTTTTTACCACTCATAGTTTTTGCGTAATGACCCATTAAGTTCAAAATTTACATGTTACGGTTTTAAGGAAAACCAACATACTTACCAAACTGAAAAAAATTCACAGTGAGTAACGATGTTGTATGCTTCAAATTTCACATGTTACCCCAAAATGTTATGTTTTTGAATTTTTAAAAAATTATTGATATTTTACAATTTGTATTTTAAATTTTATTAGTTTTATTTAAATACCAAAACATATTCCTTGTTTTTATGTACGAGAAATTGTAGCCTTCGACGTCTTTATCCACCGTAATTTTTTCAGCTAGGTATGTCAGTTGGTTTTGTGTCGTCCTTAAAACCGTAACATACAAATTTTGACTTTAACGAGCCATTCATTACGCAAAACCTATGAGAGATCAACCAATTTTCATAAGAGCACAATTTTGTCACATTTTGTGTCTTACATAACAAAAAAAAAAACTGGTACAAATATAGAAATAAAAACATGGTAATGAAAGTTGCTGTACGCCGTACTCTTAAGTGAGAGGTGAAGGAACTACACAACATCCATACGCAAGCCGGGATTCGAACCCTGGACCTCTCGCACCGCAAACCAGCGCCTAACCTACTACGTTACGGAGGCCGGCACAGAGAAGCACAGAGTGATGTGGCACATCTGTAATGTGTTGGTCTCGCATTCAGGAAGGACACGGACTATTTCTGGCTCCTGATCTCCGAGATTGCTTCAGGCGAATACTTGAATGGTTCCTTAACAAAGGCCGTGGTGGATTCCTCTCCCATCTCCTGTCACGTTGTAAAGTTGTGTTTTACCGTCGTTTATGATCTCACTGTCAACAGGACGTAAAGCCCAACCACCTAACTTTGCCTTAAGAGCCCTTGTCGCTTATTATGATGAGTTTATCTTCATTCCTTTTTGATTGAAAATTTGGCAACATTTAATTGAAAATATTTCAATAGGGACGAGGCTTATTGCTTTATCTTTCGTTATGTAGTACATTCTATTCTAAAAATTTTAATGTAACTCTAAAATAACTAAGCTAATTTAATTTTAGGATAAAAATGCACTCTTGCCAAATAATAAACACTAAATAACTCCCAGTATCGAGTTCATCCGATAATAAGCACGTAAGAGTAAAATGATATGTTTCTGTAAAGACACATTGCCGGTTATTCAACACACCCTTTATTTATTAACGAAATTTAATATTATTAACAAAATAGGTGAGACAGCCTCTTAACGGCGCTATGAACATAAAAGTCCGTAATGTTTTGTAATGTACCAAACACTGACAAACTCTTACACGTTACGTTAATAGCAAATTCCAACAAATAAAATCTTTTTACTTCCATAGTTTTCATACAAGCGCATGTTAAAATAGTGATTTGATAATTTTCGCTACTTACCCAAAGTAAACACTTTTCAAAATATACCAATGTTTATTAAGCTACAGAATTGACACCTTTACTATTTTACGTAAAAATTATTTATATAAAAATTTTTCTTTAAGGTACCTTAATATTTGCCTATGTGTAAGTGCCTGTATTATTTTAAAATTAATATTGCGTGAAATAACAAAGGTGTAATTCTGTAATTTAATACATTTACTTTAACTCAAAATTACTATATTCATATCGTTGGAATAGTTTTTAGTTTGGGAAAGTGGCGAAAATGGACCAATCACTTCTTTGACATTCGCTTGTACGAAAACTATAGAACAGAAAAATATGTTATTTAAGAGCTATACAGTATTTGGTGAAATTAAAGAATTACGAATTTTTCTGTGTAGAGCAGTCTTAAGGTGAATATTGTGCTGTTCAATTTCTGAGTACCTGTTATTCCTTTTTGCCTGTACATATACGGGATCGGTGAGGTCGTGCTCCATAATAAGACAATAAATAAGTGTCACCTCCCCATATCAGGTTGCAGAAAGGTAACGTAATATCTACGCGACCCACAGTCATGTTTCCACGGTGTAAATGAAATGTCAATATAATCTACTTACTCGGCGGGTACTAGTAGGCTAACGCAAGAAATCTGAACTGTGTAATGTTTACAGAGTGCGTTTCTTAAATTGTAGTTATTATCACCGTCTGCCTGAGAAATTTTTTCGCACGTCCGAGACATAGTGGCGCGGAGACGGTAAGGATGATCCAGTCACGAACATCGAAAGCATCATAGCCTCTACGAACAATGCGCTGATATGACGTGCAGACTTTCTGTTGTCAGCTATTCTGTATAAGAATTTCAGTCGTAATACCATCCTTTTACGACGTAATAATAACATTATGCTAGAGCTGTGTGTTCTTGTTGTACTTAGACGTTGTATAGTAGAATTATTTTGCTTAAGATAACGACGAACATGTCGATTTTGGTTGTTCTCATCTCCCCTGAATCAACGGCAAAAAAAAAAAAAAAAAAAAAAAAAAAAAAAAAAAAAAAAAAAAAAAAAAAAACGGAAAACGGAAACTAGCATTTGAATACTAAAATGTTCTTCCCTTCTGCACTGGTTTTAAATTACACGTTACGACTGAAAATTACGGAACAGCACTTTCTACTGAAATAATGATGTAAACTTATCAACTTTGCTATCAAATTTATAAAATGATAAACTCACTTCCATCATTACGAAATCTCTATAGCTGTTTATTTACTTTTTCAATTGGAAGATAACTTATATTTTTCCCGCGTAACTTGCGGCGAAATTTGAATCTATTCAAACTAACAACGTTGAACATACTAACACGTAGCAGAAGTAAACTAAGCAATGAATATGGTTTAATATCACGATGTGAAATTGATAAAGGGTTGAAGAAATAAGAAGTAAGGATGGCATACGTAATACCCGAAAAATTACGTCATAAATGGTAATGTTTCTACAAATAGTAAAAGCCAGGTTAAAACATATTATTTGTTTTCGTCACACGGCCCGCCATCTTGCATCGTCTGTTACTGATGACACTACATTATCTTTGGCAGGTGAGCACACTCAGCCGGAGGTGATATAGCCTCCAACCCAGACGCCAAATACGACTCGCAAGTTACTGGTCAGCAGATTCAGAAAGAAAAAGAACGCTATTCAGAAATCTCGGCTGCTGCCAGTAATAAAGGAATTATGAAACCCAGCCTTACTTACAACTCGGATTTCAAAAACATATGTAACTTTTTTTTATATATTTTCAGAAAATTAGTTGAGATTTTTTTTACCGAACGTATAAATTAAAAACTTATTTCCACTGTTTCTGTACAAATAATATATGCACTAATGTGTGGTATTGGTTGCTTAAATTACGTTTTGTAAGTAAATGGTGTTAGTATGCAGCGACTGTTTAGTTACAATATCTATAAGACTGCAGAACATGGCCCCCATATGACGTTGCGGGCCCGGGACCCAGAATCGGACGCGGGCCCCTTATTATTTTTTTAGAGCGCTAAAAAGTGGTTTACCTTACCATTTTGTACTGCGCTCAGTTCCATTGAATGGGCCATTGTCAATAACGAATAACCTTAGCCGAATGCCATTTTACTGTGATAAATGCACTTACCACTATAATATTTCAAAATTACACTGTAGTTAAAATGCACAAAACAACTTAAAACCATAATTTTCATAACCGCACTATGGTTGCATATAGGCTACATTTTTACTTTAAAAATCAGTTAATGAAAATTGATAAAAAATAAATTTTGTTAAATATTGTACAACAAATAAATAAAAAATATAAAACAGCAATTACAACTTTCTTTCAACATCTGGAAGAAGCATTTGAAGGAGGGACAGAGGAAGAGACTGCCAAGCAGTTCTCTGAACTCTCAAACCCATGAGCGAAGCAGTTTGTTGTAAGGCAAAGTCTTGAAAAAGCCTATAAAATGGCTCATGTTTAAAAAATTGAAATTAATTTACAGATATTAAAAAAACACTAAACTAAATTATACACCTTCCTGGCTTTTTTTGTGGCTAAATTGGTCGATAACAGAAAAGTCGGCACTTTCTGCCAATTCATTTTCTATTGCTAAAATTGCTCAATGATTTAGATGTACTTGGTCAGTTGTGCTTCTCTGCCAGGTTTTGAGAGTGTTGGCCATCCTGCTGAAGAACCTTTCAGCAGTAGATATTGTAACTAGAATTTCGCATAATAGCTTGATTCCGGTGCACAGGTTGACAAAAAAGGCTTCAAGTTATTTTCTCATAAATAGAGTTGAGAAGCTTAAGAGGGTCCTTTTATGAGTCAAACACGGTACCATTAACACTCTTCACTTGCATTATTTCTTCGTTTAAGACATCTGAATCTGTTAAGTCATGAGGGTGCTTGGAAACCAGCAATTTAGTTTTCATTTCCAACTGCTCACTAATGTGTCCCCGCATGTTGGAACCATTGTCGTAACCCTGTGCACGGCAATCTGATAGTGGCACTTGAAGAGCCTCCAAAGTGGAGAGTATTTCGGCAGTTATTGCTTCGCCTGTTTTCTGTAAATCTCTCACAAATTTCAAATAACTTTGTATCCTTATTTTGAAATACATAATGCAAAATATCTACATTCTTTTCTTGGTGGGATACATCAGAGGTCGCATCAACAATAATTCCATTAAAATGGCTTCTTCTCTTTGACTCAAAATGGTTTTCAAAAGTTTTCCATCGCACTGGGAAATAAACTCATTTTGTGAGTACCATGATAAGAAGTGAGCTTGACCTCTCGTGCTTTTGTCATTCAGTTGGTTTTCTTTACCTTTGGACAAATGTTCGTGAGTTACATCGTCATATTTGCCAATTAATTCCATTATTCTCCAAAAAAATTGCCATTGTGAGCATCACCAATGTGAGAAGTTTTCCCCTGGAAAGCCAAACCTCTGCTGCATGTAGTGTTGTACTACGTCGCCACGATCGCCGGCAGGCACGTTATCCCTGAACATTACTTACGAAGTATCTATACTAGCATTTTACTTCCCGCCCTACCTTCCTTCATCGCTAGTCTATAAAGAATAATTGTACTTTTATAGTTAGCATTGATGTGGACTGTAGAATTTAATTTTTGGATTGAAAACAACCAACCATCCTTGAAAAATAATTCCAGGCTAGGGCCGGGCCCCTCCACGGTCCGGGCCCGAGATCTGGAGCAACACTTGGACCCTCCATTGTTGGGGGCCATGCTGCACAACCCATACTTACTTCTATAATCTTCGATGAGGTTTCATTTTTTCTGTTTGAATTCCAAGGACAACTTTGAATCAGTCCATGTAGCGTATAATTTAATTTAATATGAATGATGAAAAACTGTTCCTTATTTAATTGCCAAATTAGTAGCCATTTCCTGCTGCAGAAACGCTATTGATTTGCCCAATTTTTAAATTTCAAGGAAGTTTGTGTTTACTTCATGTCTCTAAACAAAATTAAACACGCATATAATCTTTCCACAAAACATTACGGTTATTTATAGTTCTATGAAAACCACAGCATGACAGATCTGCGTGAGAAAACGACTAACGGTAGTTAAGACAGCGTTACAAAGCATGACACTGCCGCTCCAGACAGTTAAAAATGTTATTAATGCTAGTAAACAACTACGCGGCATTGTACTGTGTGTCGGTACGAACATCTGATCAGCAAATACGCCACCATAAATAGGTAATGAAGAAACCGGAAATACTGTTGTCGCCAGTCTCTTGTTACAAAGTTACAGTTGGCAATAAAATTAGCCTATCTATTTGTACACAACTTTGCGCTAAAACCACATAAATTTAATAAACTAAACTACACGACGTTCACATTTAATTGAGTTCTTTTTGAGATGATTGAGACATAAGCTGTAATCGAAAATATTTTATTGTTACGTGCCACAGACATTAACTTTTATGTACAGTGAACTATTACACAACCTACGCCGGTTGGTTTGTATTAACATGTGACCGTAAGATACAGATTGTCTGAAATAAAGCTGCTGAGTTTACCGTGAACAGACTATAAATAAAACACAGACATTGTTAGCTCATTAACTGCTTCACGTGTAACTGACACGATGTCTGAAGAGTGAAATTTTACCTACTGAAAATGGAGATAGCACTGTATCTAATTGTAATCCAAAAGTAAAAGTTGAGGATATCAGCTGCCAATTAACGCAGACTTAACTTGCTTAGTTCTTCTCCCAGAACCTGCTTTACTTTCAGCGTAAAGCTGGTTTCACATTACGCCAATTGACTGCTTAACTAATGCACGATACAATACAGACATTAAGTGAGAAATTATCGCACAAGATATTGCGAAAGGCATCTTGCGACGTCTGATAAAAGGCCATGGCCTATTTTTGGAGTAAACTCTGCAAGTTGCATGGAAACGGTAATCCTATGGGTTCTTCTCTGCTCTGCTGGTCGTTTGAAACCTAATCCTATAGTAATAAAAATCATAACGTGTGCTATGCGTAGAGTAATTCAGGGGAAGTAAACATTATTAATTAACCACTTCATATGAAATGTTTCAAGATAAATACAACAATTTAACAGGATTTACTTTATGAATTTGAAGTAAATGTCAAGTATAATTAATAATAACATGGCCAATTAGTACCTACTAATTGCATCAACTAAATCAAAAGCAAAAATGATTATTGAGCAGTAGATATGTGTGAACTCACTTTGGACTAAAATAGAGTGTTATTCTTCCGTAGCCAATTCCTATCCCATTTTCTGTTGTTGTGTCAAGTATTGTGACACAGGCTCTAATGACCTCGCTGCCGACAAGACTTGCCTTACCTTAGCGTACAGTGTTTCTATGTAAACAAATACTGCGCTGTGTGAAGCCAGCTTCTAAGAAGTCGTTTATAAGCTTCCATTTGTGTGAAATCAGTGAATTTCAATAGAAAATTTTTCCGGGTACACTTTTTTTTAGAAAAGTAAAATATATTATTTGTAGACATTTAGTCCTATAGAATGTCTTTAAAGACAATACCGTGTAAACAAATCAAGATGTCATTTTTATGGTTTCGGCACTTAAGCGTCCATGAGGTAAGAGAGAACACAGTACGGTCGACGCTTGCTCGCACACCACTTGCTTCTTCGCCTTTAGATGCTGGCGTCTCGTCTACTATCTGGGCGACACTGCGCGCTGAGCCGTGAAGACATTGACGTCACATCTCTGGGGCAGCAGATTGCTGCGGAGGGAGTGACGTAGGTGGCTGAGGACAGGGGATGAAGGTAAGGGGATGGTAGAATCATGATCCCCCGGGCTGGCTGGTAATGCTGGAGGGGCGGAGGCCTGCATTGCGGGCTAGCAGAGCGCGCAGGCGCCGCTGTGCCGAGATATCGGGTCACCCACGCGCTTCCTAAGCCCTGGGGACGAGTAACAACCAAGGAACACCCCCTCTACCCTCTTATCACCAACCAAGCTCCTCGTAGCAAACGCTGTGATATTACCAGGCGGACCAGACTGTCTTATCTAACCTCCTCCCGTCTAGCTTTTATAACTGGCCAGACTGGGCTGATACCCTGAGGAGCAAGAGTTGGAGGGCCCAAAGGATGGAGTGATAAACCTGAATTTTAAGCAAGCTTCGGGTTTTATGACAATCCTTCGGAACAAGTACAGAGAGGGCGATTATTTCAGCGTAATTACAGGCCAACTTACGTAGCTAACTTTCTAGAATTTCCAGATGGGCTTGTGAATGTGAATAATAGGGGTGCGAAGATGTTTCGGCAGAGTTGTGCATCACTTGACTACTTGGCGTGAATTACACTGCCGCCGCGCAGGTGGTTCGGACACTCTCCACTGCTACCACTCCACTCGTAAACCCTCAGTCAATTCAGCTATTGCGCAGTGTTGTAAGTGCTAACCCTCAGTTTAGTTAAGTGAGTTTCGTTATACTTAGTTTGCGGATGTTATTATTTATCTTATAAAGTGTTTCTAACATAATGCTGTGAAGACTGATCGAAGTTTTCCTGAAAGAACCTAAGTAAATGTGAGTAGATGTATTTGGTCTCAACATGAATATACAGCAAAGATTAATTTGTAATTGCTCAACAGACGACATAAAATAGCGCAGGGCCCGGTTTTTAACGTAACTGATTGTTCTGCAAAATATAATAACCCATTATTTTTAATTGAAAACCCAGCAGCCTGGAATGTCTAGTATAAGTGTAGGCTATATCATAAAAATAAATTCAGTCTTATACTATCAAACAGAATGTACAAGGTGATTTTTCTAAATCTGTGCGTCATTTTAAATAGGCAAACATTCATTTCCAGTTAAATTATTTTCCTAATGGATATATTTTTGGTAAATACTGGCTTCGGTATTAATTGCAAAAGGCTGTTTATTTTGTGTTCCATGTCTGTTATTCCAACCTGAATCCAAATATACCGCATTTGCAAATGGGTCATTGTCTATTAAGGTGTGGTCTTGACCCTGAGGAATAAAATTTGATTTCTTTATTGTCGCAGCGCTAGTAATCTTTTAAGGAAAGATTAGTCTTGTTTTGTATCTGCCCCAGCAAGATTTTATAGCTTAAAATGTGTAGTTGTTATCGGAATTGCCTGTATTATAGAAGAAAAAATTTAAAATCCAGATAATATATATATGCAATTTTGTATTGGAACACATTTTCAACTAAAAAATTTAGTTTTGCAATCTTTTACATGTTGACACACTTTGTAACGATTCAAAATTTTGTAGGGCAGGAAAGAATAGATTTTGATCGAATGTGTTTACTAAAACAATAGTACAGTGGCTTAATTATTTCATACGACTTATGTAAACAGTTCCATGCTCGTGCCAAAGTATTTACTAATATGAAACATAGTATCTACAATACCAGCTTACTATATTAAAATAATTTTATATAAATAATTGTTGTTTTACGTATATCATTATTAAATTCTAAATTGGAGGTGATATTGTATAATTGTTACAAAGATTTGTTGAAAATTGCTTTTACTGTGTAGCAGATGAGGCTCGTGGGTTGTTGCTATAGGTGGGGCTGTAGATAATCGGAACTGTACACTCTTGATGAACGCGCCGTAGACCAACGACTATGAAATATTTGCCGGCTACTAGATGTGTTGTGACCACTCAGTAGTAAGATGCACCTGCACATCAGCGTGTCAGTGGCTGTAGAGTCAACCAGCTCACAACCATGTACAGCTCTTGGCAACTGCAGCCCTACCTGGCAACAACCCACGAGCCGCCACTGCTGTGTAGCCTAATCTTATCACGGCAAATAACTATATAATTTCAGCTAGTTAAGGACTTCAATACTGTGTCTTATATTCTATTATTAGCCACAGTTATAGAACCATTGCTTTGAAAACAAAAATAAGACAATACAGTAAAACCAATTTTCAAGATATTTGTGTAAGGGTTATACGATGTTTGCTCTCTATAAGAATTTAAAAATAATATTTGGAAGAAACAGCGTTAGTAGGGGCCAGTGATCTTAGGATGTATAGAATCACCGGGGCAATGAAAGCAATCTAGGCACGAGTAGCAGACATCACAGACTCTACAATGAAGGTTTGCCAATACATTGCCTACTAAGGGCTAGAGAGAACCAGGTCGTCTCATGTGAGTATTCTGCTGTCATCGGCTAGTGGAAGCGTGACGTAACCCTGAGACCCAAACAACACAGGAATTCAAATAATATACGTGTTTTCAATGGACTTTGGACTTCACATAGTTATTACAAAGCAATTGTAAACCGCTTACTGTTAATCAATATAAGGGTTATATTTTATAATTATAATCCGTTTCTTCGGTGTAAATTAAAAGTTCGGAGAAATTTGTAAACATATCTGAAGACGAAAGTAATGGCGTGATCCAGTTATAGGAATACGATACGAGGCCTTTGGGTGATTTGTATGAACAGACGAAATAATTGCAGCTCTTTGGTAATTAATTTTATTATAAATTTGTACATCTTGCTTCTCAGGCCAGCAATTCATACCTTTTTTGTTTACTGCGTATTTGACACACAACCTAAATGAGACGATGCCTGTATTATTGTTTTAGGCCCTACATAGTTAGAAAAATGATATTTACGAAATAAATAAATTAATTAATATCATCAATGTGAATAATTGTTTCTACTGTATAATATTAATTCCGACCCATTCAAGTTATTTATGGTGCAAAGTTTTCATAAATTGTAATATTCACTGAGAAAAATTTACATAAGGTGGCCCACGCAGTTTTCAGTCAGTTTAAACATTGGGGTGTGTTTAAAATTACTTTTATGTGGCAGTAACATGGAAAGTAAGTAGATGCAGTTTTTATGTACAAAAGCATAAACAGATAATATATTTTAGATAATGGTGCAAAGGTTCTTTCACTTTTTTATTTTTCTGAATACTGTTTTCAAACATTCTTATTTATTTTAATGCGCTTTCATTTTTACTTTGCATCAAGAGAATATTTTTACAAATATGAGACTCTCATTTGAGAAACCGAAAGTTCCATAGAGTGCTACCGGTTTTAAATATACCGTACTATATATGAGCAGTGTCCGAACTTTCTTTAGTAATTTATAAACTATTTGAACATAAAGCGATAGTACATCAAGTTCCAGGCAGTTTTCTCAGAAAATCTCAAACTTCTCGCAAACTCAATTGCAAGGACAATATATACATCAATTGTTTACATTCGGAGCACGACCGTAGAAGAACAGGTCTGGACACTCGCCTATCTACCAATGTTATTTGCTTGACCCCCTTGTTGTTTGGCTGCAGTTCATCAACTTCACAACAATGCTATACGTTTTTGACGCTGCAGTTAGGGCGGTCGGGCTCGAACTCCGCCCACCTTTTTTTCATTATTAACGTTGTAAAATAAATCAATATCACTGGAGCCATGATTTAGGATTGTGAGCGAAGGAACTATTTCATAAATTGATAAAATAAACGTTTTGATAAATTGTTTATTTTAGTGGGAGGGAAGTGGGCGGAGTTTGAACCCGACCACTTCGATGACAGCGCCAAAAAGTACAACATTCTCGGTAACTTAGTGAACTACAGGCAAACAACAAGGGGGTCAAGTTTCCAGGCGAGTGTCCAGACCTGTTCTTCTACGAGCGTGATTCGGAGGTCTCTAGCACGGTCATAAACAAAGAAGGTCTTAGAATAACAGGTTTGGACACTAGCCTATCTTACCAATGTTTTTGAGCTGACCAATTTATGACTGAAAGCGCCACTGGTAATGAAGTGTTGTTTTAATAATTTAATGTAGCATCGTACTACCAGTGCTCCTAGCGGCTCTGACATAAACTTGCTACTCATAGTTTCGTTTACGCAATGTTAAAACAACACCAGAGTGTCAATGGTGCTAATCAGTCATATGAGGATCAATTTTCAACTTCAAGTGTCCAGACGTGTTCCTCTTTGTGCGTGGTCTCTAGCCCACGGCCGTAGAAAAACAGGTCTGGACACTCGCCTGGATATTTGACCCCCTTGTTGTTTGGCTGTAGTTTACCAAGTTACCGAGAATATTGTGTTTTATTGGCGCTGATGTTACGGCGGTCGGACTAAACTCCGCCCACTTCCTTTCCACTAAGATAAACAATTTATCAAAACGTATTTTTTTTATCAATTTATGAAATACTTTCTCCGCTCACAAATTTAAGAAAAGGCTCCAGCAATCTTTATTTACTTTATAAATTTAACAATGGAAAAAAGTGGGCGGAGTTTGAGTCCGACCACCAGGAATACAGCGCCAAAAAGTATGACATTCTCAGTAACTTGACGAACTACAGCCAAACAACAAGGAGGTCAAGCAAAATACATTATTAGATAGGCGAGTGTCCAGTCCTGTACTTCTACGATCGTGCTCTAGCCTACGTCTTCTCACGGAAACACCCGAACGTCCCGAACTTAAACTTGCCGCTATGAGACGACCTGGTAGTTAAGAGGCCTGTATTACTACAGGCCGGGACAATGAAAGCCTTTCTCGATATGGGCCGGGTGGCGAGGTTCACGTCCTGCCCTCTAGATGTCTCACCTCTGAACTTTTATCTCTGTTTGGCGATAGTTTCCGCTTCTTAAGGAAGGCTCCCTATAAAAATTTTATTGTTTCAATAGTTTTTCAACTGTGCGAGTTTACAGACATCCACAGTTATGAAAGGTTTCTAACTTTAATATTTTTGTATAATGGCGTGTCAAAGTCAAATTTTTCATAAATCGGTTTTATACAAGAAACGAAAACCAACTGACATACAGAAATGAAATAATTCACATTCAACATAAGTGTCACGTGTTACGTCATGACACGTAAAATACAGCGCCGAATATTTTTTGTATTTTTTAAATTTCTGAATTTTAAACATAAAAATGCCAATTTTAAATAATTTTTAAAATACAAAAATTGTTAATGCAATGTTTTCATACATATCTTGACGTAGTAGGTGACAGTGTTTTTCCAATGTGAATTATTTCATTTCTGTAAGTCAGTTGGTTTTAGTTTCTTGTACAAAATCGTTTTATGCAGATGTTTGCTTTAATATGCCTCTATACGAACACTATGAATGCTAGAAAGTTTCTATTACGGTAAATATTAGTGTCAATGATCGTCTAAAGAACAAACCATACATCGTACAAAATATAAAAATTATTAAAACAGTTAATATTTTGCGTAAACTTCC
The DNA here is from genome assembly GCA_003012365.1 of Medauroidea extradentata. Taxonomy (NCBI): domain Eukaryota; kingdom Metazoa; phylum Arthropoda; class Insecta; order Phasmatodea; family Phasmatidae; genus Medauroidea; species Medauroidea extradentata. Next base: position 20,043 of record PNEQ01071314.1, read on the forward strand.
CCTGAACACTCTTTATTGTATGGGCTGCTTGTGATGACTTTTAAATGGTTTTAAATTTCTGTCTTTAGTACGTTACACTTATGCTTCAAGAAAAATACGATTCGATGTACGTAAATTTTCGAAGTTTGATGAAAAAGTAGGCACGTCTACAGGTGTGTCTCATTACATATTTTATTATACTACGAAGTACAGAGAAGCGTACTCTAGCGGCTATTCTTGTAACTACGCCGTTACGAGCAATTCTCGAAGCGGGTGTCTCGGCCTGTAGTAATAGCGCAGACAACGGTCTATATAATACTGTTAGCGACGACCGTTCTTCTGGTGTTTTAATGTTTCTTAGCAAAACTCGACGTTTTTTGACTTCACGAAATTAAAGGTAGGAGATCCAATAATTTGCAAGTGAGAGCACGTACCGTTCACTAACGATGAAGGTTTGATGCAGCATCAAAACGTATCCCTTTTTGGCTTGAAACTAACAATATGCTATGACATAATACATGTGTTTTTAATTAAGTAAATAATTTTTACGTTTATTAGCTGTCTGCCCGCGGCTTCCCGCGCGTGTCATACTCGTAGCTGCTACAAAACATCAAAGTTGACGGGAGATTTAAAAAAAAAAAAAATATTTTTTCCTCAGTGTTCATATCTGAATGCATATCAAAGGATGTGTCATGAACTTATTTGTACGCTACTAACTGTGGGTCAGCGGCTTTACTCGCGTGTATTACCCATAGCAGATAGTTTCTGCTTTAGTTGAAAAAACCTCTTTATACACCAGACAGGTAGTTCGGTCACCAAGTGTTAGAATGATCAATCTGATAGTTATGTTAACCCTGCAGCAGCATAAGTAGCTATAGCTGTCCCCATGAAAAGAAGTCTTAAGTTTGCCCCTGTCACTAACAGCGACTTCGCCTGTGCCTTATTGATAGACACAGCAAAGTTGACGTTGTGACGTAATTATTACGGACTCTTAAATAAGACTGATTTCCCCCGAGCACAATTATTGGTGATGGTGCCCTCAATAATATACTTGTTTCACAAAACCTTCACTTGAAGTTAAGGGTCATTGGGAAGTTTTAGCGGGATAATATTTCGCAGAAATATGAACGTATTTGCTGCCCCAACCTTGAGGTAGTGCGACGTAATTATAGCCTATGTTAACAACTTAATCGCAATGTCTGGACTGTAGCTAAATATAAGTAGAATTTGAGGTATAATCGCATATTTAACATTTTCTTCTTAGAATTCCAAAAAATCGAAAAATAATAAAATTCAATATGGTGACTGAAACCGAGCCTTAAAACCGTCGATATTTGCTATCTTTTTCATATTTTGTACTTGGTTGATTATATAATTTTAAATACATAATAAATCGTTAGATTGTGTTCCTAGCAAAGCAGTGTTGAATTATCTAGAGTGTACATCAGGACGTAACTTAAAGGCACTCTCGGGTGATGTTTGCGATATATTTATAATGTGTAATTTGGCGGGGCGATTGAAGTGATGAGTTGCTGGCTTGGTGGTGGTGAAAGCCCTGGAGAAGACTTCAGCGACGTAGGTGGTGACCTTTATCAGGCCGGTGTGTAAGGCGTCCGACCGAGCATGATATAGCACATGTGGGCACGCAAACCACCCTTATCGCCACCCGCGCTGTAGGTCAGCGCCTGACCTTTCGCACGCAACGTCCTCGCAGAGCTGTTGGCACAAGGCTTCGCATGGCGCGAAATAATAAAATAACGAATATCCTATTTGAGAGGGTGGAAGACCCGTTGGCAAGTTGGCGTGCGTTGAACTAGGCATTTTGAGAAAATAAACGTTGCTAATAAAGCACATCATTTTCTCGCATCAATTTTGCAGTCAGCTATAATGTTTCAAAAATTAATCTTTCTTTTTGGTAGTATAGCCTTTGTGAAGCTGAGATAAGTATCATACCAAATTTATTTTATACCGTGGCTGTTCGGTACCTACCAGGGCTATTAACTACTTCCGGAAGAAAGAAAACAATATTGTGCTGCAGACGTATGTGAACTCGTTTTGAAGGTGGGTGGTGTTCTTTCACTACATGTCAGGTACAATATTTAGAATTGTACTCAGTTTGCATCGTGTGAGCTAAGCTTTAGTGCCGGGAACATGCAAGGGAAACAAGTGCCGCTGTTGCACGAGAGTTACAACACGTTTATGTTAAACACGTTTGGTTCAAATAAACGTTACACGATAACCAAACTTTTTTTTCGATTTTGCCTCCTTCTCATTCACTCTAAACACGTTTTATAAGTAGTTTCAAAGGACTTCTGTGATACGCTCTTAATGGTTGCATCGGTAAAACAAACACGCATGAGAAAATTTGGGTAATTTGAGTGGCAAGTACATTTTGCAATCCTTAAATTCATTAATATTCCATGAATAAAGTTTTAAAACTAAATTCATTATAACAACATTATGAGGTTGCAATATATTGAATGAAGCGATGAGTAAACTTTCCAAACAATAAATTTGCACCTTATCAATTTGAACAGATAAGTAAAAAAATATATTTCTTACAAGAGTGAAACATGCAGTTTCAACCAGAAATTTATTTATTTATTTGGATCTGCGTCCATACTCGTGCGTATCTTTAACAAGTCTATTTATAAAAAGGGTTCAACTCATTATCGGGTTTTCGCACTTGACTGGAATTGAAAGTTTGCTCCTCAAATGTCACTAATGTTAAGTGTTGGTGTTATGAAAGTTAAATGTGGTAGTTCCGTGTTCGTTGAGGCTTCAAACCACCTTGGTTTCGTGCATTTTTTGTGTGTAATCTAGAAAATATGTTCTCTTTTGAATTCTATTAAAATAGCTGCCAAAAGAGTTCAATTAAAAAATTAAGGCCCTTGTGTAATTGCGGGTAGATTCGGCGCTTCTATATGGATTGCCATCTAGGCACTAGTATCTACAGTCCAGGCACAGAATAAATAATGCTATCAGAAGTGACTAATGGAAGTTGTTAAGCTGTTTTGTTGTTGTTGTTGTTGATGTTATCGTACCAGCTCTCGGGTGTATAGTAATATAAACATTTTCACGTAGATTAGAGTCCTGGCTGACATATAACAGCTTGTAGTACTTGCGTCACTGTAATCAGTCTGTATACTAATTACACATTTAGAATTTGTTAACGTGACGGTTAGTTGCTCAATATCAGATAGTAATTAACTTCATCAGAAGCGATATAAGGAAGATGTTACATTGTTGATGTTATTTCAGTTACCTAGGGTTACTCGGATTTAAACAAGCCATGTGGAGTTTAGACAACCAAGTTTATTTCACGAAGTACTTTAATGTTTTGAAACTAATTTTAATATTATAAATGATAAATATTATGTTATTTATGTGTCAGTCTACTCACAAACTATAAAATAGGGCCTACTAAACGTCAGTACAACCAAATATCCACGAACTTCGGCACCATGATAGTCCAAGTAACAAACAATTATATCAATGTAGAACTTTGTGTAATTTCCTTCAGCATTCTTTCTGAGTACAAAATGTTTGCGGGTGGGCATTAAAAGAGGTGAGGTGAAACATTAACATTTGAGCTTATTTTGCTAATTTCATTTAAGTTATTTAGCCATTATAGATTTTTGGGACAACACATTAAAAATAACTGCCACTAGAAGCAGTAGGCCAAATATAAAAGTATTAACGAAGTCAAACGCAGCATATAAAATTCGTGGATAAATCAATACGAATGTAATTTAACGGAATCATATATGTAAATAGATAAAAAAATGCATTGCCATAGAGGAGAAGAGTGCCGTTAATTTCAATGTTAGAGTGTTGGAAGCAATAAGTAATAGAAACAGAGCTTAACAGAAAACTCACGTAATAACACAACCAATATTTACTGGAAGTAAAACTCAGCTTTTTAACGTGATAACACTATCAATCTAACTGGAAATCAAACTCAGCTTGTCATCGTACAAAGTGAGTGATCCAATAACAACTCCACCACTGTGGTTTTCATAAGGGTTTGAAAATCGTATCTTGGTTGTGTGGTATTTAATTTCTTACATTGCTGTTCGCACTGATTTTGATGAAATTCCGCTATTTCCTATATAGAATTATCCTGACTTAAATTTAAATTGCCAGTGCCTCGTGTTGAAACACGTTGCACCACATGAAGGTAGAAGATGGTAGGAAAATACGTGAGGTTGTTACGATTAGCTTTTTTTTTTTTTTTTTTTAACATCCACGTTTAATTTTTTTTTTTTATTTTTTTTTTTTTTTTTTTTTTTTTTTTTTTTTTTTTTTTTTTTTTTTTTTTTTTTTTTTTTTTTTTTTTTTTTTTTTTTTAACATCCACGTTTAATTTTTTTTATTTAATTTTTTTTGTATTTTTATTTTTTATTTTGTTTGTTTTCTGAAGTATTCTATATGTAACTAAAACATTTAGTTCGAAAATATGAATTGAATCAGTTTAATTAATCTTTTTTCATTCCAACACATTCTTACATTATTTAAAGTACTGTAAAACCACACGTAATTGCAATACTTAGGAAGGAAACTTTTTAAAAATAAAGCTTAAGAATCACTCAAACGATAGCAGAGTAGGCATTTCTTTTTCACAAAATCTGTTTAAAACTTGCCATGGGTTACTAACTGCGTTATGCCATACCGAAAGAAAGTGTCTCAATACATTCGCATAAGTAAACATTTGCCCTATCAATCAGATAAACATCAAATACCAATAACAATTCAACTTGGAAACATGATGTGGGTTAATTAAGTTTAATTTAAGCGAAATAACTGCACACCAAGCTCATTTCACATCATTGATCCTGTTATTTACAGCAAAAAGTTAAAACGTCAAACAGATGACAGTAGCCACCGGCGCACATTTCTTTTCCCTGCAATTGTGTGAGCTCTGCATTTGATGCGACCATACACATTTTACATCAAAGTAATTTACGTAGCAAAGGTTTTTATCCATATCAGTAATTATGATATTTTTGACAGGGGTCTTTGTGATAAAAATTGGTACCAACTTTTGTCAACATATTTTAAAAAAAAAAATTCAATTAAACCACTAAGCGTAAATCGAGCCAACGAAAGCCATAGAACTTTGGTCGTTAATTTACTTGTTCGATTCCTTTAAGTTATTCGTATTTTCTTATCTTAAGGTGGCCGCCTACCCCACGCTTCAAATGCGTTGTAGTGTGTTCGTAAACAGTTTTTTCTACGAAATTATTCTATGTGTGCCCATTGTGCCAACGTACGAAAAGAAAACAAACTTCAGACAAGGTCGTAACCTCATTGTTAAGACGCCACGCTTATTAAAAACACTGTTTCTAAGCCCTCCAACACGGCTAAAAACAGCTTCTCCATACTACCGTACTTCAGAATGTACTAACCGGATGTACGTGAAACTCAGATTGCGACCTGCACTGAACTTAGTTGCAGACTTTCCACCAATACAATTATATGGTCACCGCTTAGTATCCCATAGTAAAAACCGTTCAACGGTAACCTTACACGTTAGTCCAGCGCTCGGCTCGTTGAGGCGACGCGGCATTTGATGCGCGCTTCCAGGTCGACCTTACTGCTCCGTCGCTTTTGAGCCTCTCACGCGCGGGTAGGCGGCGCCCTTAAGATACTGCTAGTAAGTAATTTGCGTGCGTTAGAATAAAAAGAAAAAGAAAGGAAAAACGCAATCATTACCTTAAGTATCGTTGTGTCGTTACGATGAGCTACACACATAATATAATAATTTTTAGCATTCCAGTAGCATACGTGTGTTAGCAGTAAAATAAAAATTAAGCTTCATCAAATTTCTTGCTTCAACGGGGGGGGGGGGAGGCCCGCGGTGGCCGAATGGTCAGACCTCTCACCTCCCACCAAGGTGATCCGGGTTCGATCCCGATGGGGTTGATCCCCGGATTTTCGCATGTGGGAATCGTGTCGGACGATGCCGCTGGTCATCGGGTTTACTCGTAAATATCCCGTTTCCCCCGGCCTTTCAATCCGGTACTGCTCCGTACTCACTTCATGTCACCCCTCACCGGCCTAATGACCTCGATGTTAAGCGCTGTCCAAAATCTCTCACTCCACGGTGGGAGTACTCAACTTTTAACATGATTATGTAATAAATGTTGTAGCATCGTGTTCACCGGTCTTGGCATACCATTCTGTTATAATTTCGTTCAGTACTGAGTACTGAATAGGAATTTATAAGTGGGCATACATACAAACGTAGGGTACATACATACGTACAGACAGATAGATACGTGATCTCATTAGCCTATCTTTCCATGAGAAAAGTAGGCTAACGAGTACGTTGATACGTTGAAAACCGTGCCATTTCGTTACTGTTAATGATTATTTATTCTGTGGTCCAGGCCAAAACCATAAACAGTTGCAGCTATGCCATTCGCGCCACTTTTAAAACGGAGACATTTAGCCAATAAAATATTTAGGTACTTGCCTAAAAAAGTTGAATATCTCTACTGTTTGTCCAGAGGACGTATAAGTAAGCACTGTAGTTTACGGATACACAAATGCATGAAATTATATGCTTCTGTCATCATCTTTACAAATTCTAAAAAATATTTCGGGAGGTGACTCCAATAGGAGGTGAGTGCCAGCTGTGTGTTGCAACATATAGCCTAGTTAACTGGCGAGGGAGATGTTCGAAATTCAAATTCGAGTTTTAAATGTGTAATATTCAAGATATTGGAAATGGTGTTACATAAAACAACGATTTTTTAATACACCCGTTGTCAATATCCGAACCTTGGGGGGGGGGGGGTTGTTAAAACTGTCCGTGTACATAACAAATAGATGTTGTAACCACCCTGTAACGTCACATTATGTAGCTATTTGATGTGGTCGTTAGTGCTCACAGGATGAGTCAGAAAGGAGTGTATTAAATTTGTGTTGTGATAGCTTTTGAAAATGTTAGTCGAAATTGTGTTTTCAATTTTTCTGGAAATTAATATCGTGGGAGTAATGCAAGCCTGAAAATCTACTTTGAAATTGATTTTTTTGTAACAAGACAGACTACTTGGTTTTTTACTGTTTTGACTTTTTCATAGAGTCATTGCTTAGTAATAAGTGGTTTCTAATTTCATACTAGTTGCCGAGGCATGCATTGCAATGCCCATTAATTGTTTTTTTGGGTTACACGTTCTACCCCACTACTCCATATTGCACACAGCCTCATTTTTTCCCCCAGTAACTTAGAGCGCGTACACAACTCA